>OMOW01107941.1:0-11405 GCA_900312555.1 Lamprogrammus exutus
GCCGGCCCCCGCCCCCCCCTCCCCCCCAGTTAAAGGAAACAGGGGAACCGCGGCCCGGCGTTGCCCCCAAACCTTGATATGGATACACCAGGTGATCTGAGGGCATGTTTGAGATTTTTTTTTTTTGGATTCACAATCTCAACAACCTGACAGACATTTATCCAAGCATACACTGTCAGTTATCCCCCAGTGTGTATCTGAAGGCCTACACTGATGGATGCTCTTTGGGGTCACCCTTGTAAGTTCGATACAGCAATATTTAACAAACAATGCACCGGGCTGATTTCTTAAGGGCACGTCACCGGACAAAAGACGTATTCTCATGGAGGTGTGAAGACCTGTGATACCCTAGTTCAGGGTCACAGCAGATGCGTTGTCCCTCATGAGTGGTGAGCGGAACTGAGGATGCCTTGCGGCTATTCAAGGTCTATCAATAAAGAAATCAATAAAACACAAGGCCCAAGGTGTATAATATCATTAGATGGCCGCTACTAAGAAGTATGGCCTTATATGATTATGCTGTAGCTTTCTTCTGCAGCATAGATTTAGAGCTCTAATTTTATTGCTAGTTGACCATTGCTTGGTTGTGCCTGTTCCAATCAATGCCTTTGTGTCTGTGAAATGGTGTGATGCTTCAGCTGTTGGACCTGATATAGAGCTGTAAATCGTCCTCTGGATTTCTCATCATTTAATGTGGTCTGATATGAAATGTTCTTATAGTGGCCTGTAGATGATGTCATTCAGAGTGCTCACACAGAAGCACCGAAAAAGAAAGGGATGCTGGTGTGTGTTTTGGGGTCAGCTGGCTGCTAACCTTAGCTCATGACGTCATTTTAGTCAGTAGCCAAAACAGAAGAAGACAGAAGACCCAAACCAGAAGTGAAGAAAACCTACGAATAATGACAGTTAGCCCAATACATTTTTAGGATCAGGGTTAGGGTTATGACCTTAACTTACAAATACACGGCCATATTCCTACAAAACCGAAAAAGAGGCATCACATTTTGGTTCAAGTGACATCGACTGTTCCATTTCATCCTTGGAACCTTCACCATAGTGAGTGGGGGGTGGGGGGGCTACCTGGCTGTGCCTCCAGCAGAATGGGCCCCCATTTTAAGATGAATCTGTGCAGAAGAGTTCTTTGTCATAAGCTCTGTCAAACAGCGGGGGGTTGCCATGGTGACTCCAGCAGGGCCAGAAAAACCCATTGTCAAGATATGCTTACAGACCCCAACACTTAATCATCTGATGTTCAATAAATTGGTGTCGATTATAACTGGAAAATCAATGGGTCTCCTTTGGGACACAGTGCTTTTGGAGAGGCACGCACAGTGAGGAGTCAACGGTGTTTATGCTTATTTTTGTTTTCTTAAAGAGTGCAAACCAACAGGGACATTTCTACGTTTTGTTTTACTCATTAACATCCAAGTTCGGGTGCCAGTGAGCACACTTGCCAGATATGTAGCCAAAGCTGATTATACTCTAAGTTGTAACTGACAGTATTGGTTTCCACAGTGTATAAATGTGTTTGATCTCAACTTGATATCTGATCATAACCATGTGGAATTTTTTTTTTTACCTCTCTCAGTTTTTAAATCTTCCCACACTTAGATTTGTAGATGTTTCTCTCTACATAGATAGCAGGTGCTTGCAAACACTGTGTATGAAATTGTCCTTTGCTCGTCTTTTGTTGGCATCCTGTTCAAAAAATATGCAGAACCATGTTTGATCAGTGTTTTCAGTACCACAGATGAAACACTACGCTACAGCTTTGCTCATAACACAAAACAAATTAAAGCAAAGCCCGGGAGTGTGTGTGCTTTTACTGCTGCAACACGTGGTCACCATTAGCATATAAAACTGCAGAGACCTGGGACAGGATCGTGCCTGCCTCTTCTCTGACCTTAAATCTGCACAGCACTGCACTCATTTCTAAAGGGAATATCCTGACCTATGAATTTTACACAATAACTATTACCCTCATTTCTTAGGTGCCCCCTCTTTGCTCATGCTAATATCCACACACTGACTTTATCCAGGTGTGTATGTATGTAAAGAGTCCTTGAGATAACAAAGGGTGTAATTAAACAGGGTGTTATTAAGTACCAAAATGGATACACACACAGCCAACTCTTTTGTGCTACAGCACATGGAGCCATATGTGTTCTAACCAACATTGAAACATTTCCCATCAGACACTATCTGATCCAGTCTCCTAAATTGGAGTGCCAACACACCAGCGTGCGGCACAGCATGTTAAATCACACACCTCTCCCTCTCCCTCTCCTTCCTTTTGGTTGTCGTCTGCTCTTGTTTTCTTATCAGGAGGACAGAAAATAAGATTCCTGCCCCCTGGGTAACATCATAATTCCAGACTAATCTGGGTGCTGAAAAACAAGCATGTGATCCATCTGCAAGTCTGTTATTACTGCCAGATCTGTGGCCATTCTCATTCTGGAGCATTGCAGTTTAGGTGAAGGTTTTAAGCCGATCCTCAGGCTCACCAATGACTTTCACCCACTGGGCATGGCAAGGAATTAACTGAAAAAAATATTGTCAGAAATAAAGGTGTATTTGTGCACAAGGCCACCTCAAACGCTTGCAGGGGTAAAATGACCTGCAACAAATTACAGAGTACATGAAGGTGGTGCGCTCAATACGGAGCAAAAACAAATTACTCTGCTTTCTGTCTTGAGTTATTCTTCATTTGTTTTCATCTTTTTGGAATATGATTGGTTTTGCCTCACAGATTTGGATGGATTGAGAAAATTACATTTGATTTTTTTTTTTTTTTAGAAAATCTCAATAACAGGGTCATAATACCAATGCACCACAAATGCTGTTATTACCTTAAAAGTACAAACTGAAAAATTGCCAAATAGAATAGGGAAAAATGGTTGCGTCAAAATTGTAGTAAATCTATTCCACGGATATGTAACTTTTATGATTCAATTTAGCTGCCAGAAGCTCACGAGATACACAGAGCTGAGGATCAAATTTGTTTCTCTTTGAAGGTCAGTGTGAAAATGTTCACATATGGCTGAAATCAATCTGCGGACCCACTAAGGTGGCAGACACGCACGACTTCAGTGCTGTCAGTGACCTGCAGAGTGAAACCATGCACAACCAACTGTCAGCTGGCTGATTGGATTTGTGTTACCTTTGCTCAAATCCTAGCTTGAAAATATTCGTGGTAGGATTTAGTTTAATATATCCATGCTTCATCATCATGAAGCTGTGTGTTTAATGTGACATTGGGAAATGCTCTACCATATTGATGCTTGTGTGCTTATTCAATAGGTGACATTCACTGTGAAAAGGCCTACATTAGGACAATGAGAGTTTGTTGGTTTTTTGTTTTGCTAAACTCAGCCTAAGCCTGAATCAGATGGAGCAGAATCGGTTGGTGTGGGGCATAACCTGTTTGCCCTCTGATTGTCTATAGATCTGCTTTCTCTCTTCAGGAGGAACAAAACTCTCCTCCACAATCAAAGGAGTATTGACTGGGTATTGACAACTACTCAGCCAGCAGTGGGCAGAGACGGAAATCAATGACACGCCTGTTGTACATGTTTGCTCCTTGTTGTCAGTGAGAATTGCCACCTTGAGTGTAAGTGACAATACCGAAATGGATGAACCTTCCTCATGTTTGCCCTTAAACATGCAACATGGTTCAAATTTTAAAAGCTGCTAAGAAAATTCTGCATGTAGGTTAGAAGCTAAGGTTGATTTCACCAATGATTGAAATGCACAGCGACAGAGGTTTAGTTTATGTCATACATTTGGATCATTAATATTTTGGATGATGGACTGCATGGTGTAAGCACATGGCAACAGTATGCCCTTGGTGATAGCATTTATTGTTAATGAAGACTTTATTCCTTTTCGAATTCAGAATTATTTCTCAGGCAGTACGTTTACATGCACTCAATACTCTGAGTATTTGTGGTAACTGTGATTAAAGACTAAATGCGATTAAGCCGTATACATAAACGGAATCAAATGGATTCCACCACTCTCCAAGTATACGTGACGTGTTGCGTTATCGCAGTATGAGGCATGTCTGCTTATTGAGAAAAATGTATACGAAGGAGGCATACTCTGATTAAGACGTTTACATGCCTGAATAAATCGATTTACAATTGCATAATCTAGGTGGGTTACTCAGAGTAAGCATACTTCAAATTGTACTAATTTCAATCGTATTAAGATGTATACATGGCGCTTGAAAAAGGCAATTTAATTGCCTCAATTGCTTAGAAAAAAATTATAAAGTGCATGTAAACGTATTGAGTGTTATCTAAGTATGGTTTCATACAGTAGGGGGCCTTTGTGGTCTTGGCATTTCTGTATATGTCAGATAATGATAGTGGGTGGGACCCAGTGAAAAGAGGGCATGTATCTGGCCACAAACATCATTAAACACCTCAGCAAACAAGAGCAGACAGACCTGTGAAGTCTCTGTGGGTCTACAGGAACAAAACCTGTGCTGCACAACTACGCTTTATTTCTCCTTGAGTGCTTAATGCATCTTAAATGACTGCCATTCATCACAGGATGGAAGGGAGAATGCGAACTACCGTCAGTGACCAGTTATAGGAAAGAGAAGAGGCAACAGTAGTCAACCTTCCTCTTAAACTACAGTGAGGCTGCGTGGTGCAAGCCTCCTGACAGACAGCGGTAGTGCAGCTTCTCCCAAGGGTGTCTTGCTACACGAGTGGAGCTGGGGTCATGGTGTCATGCGGTTGTGAGTGCTTTAGGCTGTAACACAGCAGCAGTTAGTGGAGGTTAGACAGTCTGCTGCCTCGGGTTGAGATGGAATATAAAAGCAGACAGCAGTTTCCAGCAGAGAGGGTTGTGGGATTGTGTTGTCTTTCACTCACTGCTCCCCTCGCTCTGCTGCCCCTGCAGCTTAAAGTGTCAAACAGAATATTTCCTCACTGAAAAGGTCACTTCTCTTACATGTGTTAAACTAATGTAACATGTAGTCTTCATTCACTGGTCCACACCTGCTTCACACATGATAGACATACCCAACACGCTGAAGAGACTGGGAGTATAGCCACCAACCTTCACAAAAGAGGTTTGCACAGCTATGATATGGCAAAATGTTATTCTGATCATGTGCTTTGTATGGTGAAGAACGGAATCTCTCTATCATGACAATTTGGCACTGCAGGTATACACAACACACACAGCAGCACCACACAGCCATATATTGTATCCTGATCGCACTCACAGACTTCTTCTTAGTCTTACCATAACAGAATACCTGACACAACCTCATTGGCATTTTCAAGGCACACCTAATGTCAGGGACTGAAAGCTCATTCTCATGCAGACGGGACAGCATCATGATTAACTTTATTTTACTGAGGCTGTCTGTGCTTAGTACTGTACATGTATAGGCACTTTTGCATAGAAAATTAGGGACCACTTTACCCGGAACTATCTGGAGTAGGAACAACTTTGGTTCTGACAGCAAGTTCCTGCTCTCATTTGCACAACATTCTGTGTACAAAAACAAACTGAAGTAATTTAAAATAGTGGTGGTCAGCCTGGACAAGCTTATGTCTGACCAATCAGTGATATTCTTGCAAGCTCCACCCAATAGTTTCTGAACCATCATAAGCCTCTTTTGTTCTGGTTTTGGAACCGGTTCCATTCAGTATCTATGGAACCAAGCTTCTATGACGCGAACTACCCCACATTTCCACCAATTTGTCGTGGCACCATTGCAAGACTGCAAGGTTTCAGAAAACAAATAAAAACAATAAATTAGATCTTAACATGTAAGGATAATTTGAGGGTCAACTAACCCAGTAATCCATAATTAATGTATGTAAATTGCATATTTAAAAGAGAAATCCATTGACACTTTGAGTGGGCCGAAATTAATGTTTTCAGACTATGAATTCGATGGCCATTATGTTCATTGCTTGAAATGCAACATTGCATGTGTTATCAAGCAGCACAGAACACTATGCTATTTATATCCATGGTCATGTTCCCACATGAATTAAAGATTCTATGCTTTTTAATAATTTATTGTCATTGAGAAAGATGTTTTGGTTGGCTTCCCACAGTCTGGCCACAGTACCTTTGAAGCACCCACCTGTGCTTTGTGTGTTTGCTGGACCAACTCCCGTCAAAGCTGTCACCAGAGGAGCAGGCTGTGACGATGATTCATTCATAAATGGGCCTCATTTAATTACTCCGGAATCAGGTCACATCAACACCCAGGAGGAGTGACTGCTTTACTGTGGCAGTAGGTGATCAGATCTGAGCCATGCGTCACATCACAAACCACTCTCAGATCCCCACGGCTCTCCATTCACGTGAGGAGGATTTCAATCTTCAAAGCCTCCAACAAAGAGAAATTTCCACCCACCTGACATGTCAGAGCTGGCCTAATAAAACTGTTTATGTATGAAATGCTTTGGGGATATTTTGTATTCCGGACAAGCATCGCTATAGACACTAGCAATCATAGAAATCACTACTCCATATCAAATCGGCAGGTCTTATAAGATGCTCTCTTGGGTGTTGTCAAGGTTACCATAAGCTTATGTAATTGTCAGAAAACAGACATCTCTTCACGCCATCTTCACTGGAACACATAAGGCATCACTGGTATTAACCTGGGATGATCAACACATTTCTGTCTGAAAACTAGTAACCGGGCATTCCTGCTTAGCTTTATGTCTAATGTATTTATTGGTATTTATCTGATCTTTGCAGTATGTGAAGTCAAAAAGTGTTAATCACAGGCTAATCTTCGTCCACATAAGATGCTGCCAAACAGCTCTTCTGAAAATAGCAACGACTGGCAGCAACAAATGTTGTCTTGAGAAGTTGCCATCAGAATAGAACTCTTTTAGAGGTCATTCAGATGCAACGCACGTTAGCCTGTTGAGCTAGATGATGCAATATTGAATTAATCCAACTTATGTGAGCTGGTGATTGACGGTCAATGGTAATTATCCCAGGACAAGAAATCAATATAAATGCGGTTTGTGGGTCGTAAATGTGATTTCATATTGCACATTCGATTGGTGATGTTCTGATAGGTTGGGTTGTTGTTGTGTGTACCGTGCATTTGAAGAGAGAGAGAGGGAGATAGGGACTGTTTCCTCTTTTCCACCAAAGTGGAGCTGGTGATGGTGCCAGTTCTGGTGCTCTGTCAGTGCTTACAGATGCTGCGCTGATTCTGGAACCAATTCTACTAGTATCCATGGAGCTAATGGGCTATCTAGGAAACTGGCACGCATTTCCACCAAATTGCACCTTTGCGTGGGTAGAATAATACACGTCCATTCGTGATGTCGTTACGGTTCCCATTTCAGATCCTACTGTTGTCTGGTTCGCGCTGGGAACCAACTTTTCGGGTTCTTAACTAATTTATTTTTGATGGAAATGCTCTCAGTGGTTCAAGATTAGGTTCACAAACCAGATGTTGGTGGAAACGAGGCGCAAGTGTCCATTTCTGCACTAGGCAGGCATGTATGAGAACAGCAGGGTTTACAACTCAGCCATGCACCTGCATTACACACCTCGCTGAAGGTTATACTTCCAAGTGTACAGCAGTTCAAATATCAGTTTGTCAGAAATACAATTGAAGATACCTGAAAATACATCCATCATGGTCAGAACAAATCGCTTCTCCATGCCCCTCGATGTGAGGCCCATTAACCGAGAGAATGACCACGAGTGAGGGCCCTTTTCTACTCCAGCAGGCAAAGGGCAGAGCAGATGATAAACGATAGCTGGACAAGACAGGATGGCGGGGAAGTCAGAAGGACAAAAGAGGTGGAGAACTTGAAGCACAGATCCTCAAAATGAAGCTCTATATGCAATAGCTGTTTTCATTTTTCAAGTTATTGTTCAAAAAACACTTAATTTAATTTATTTCTACCAGAGACAGGCAGAAACAGATACATTATACATCCACGACAGCATCACCTTGTCACAAAGTAAATGGTTTTACTAAATGTAACTATAATGTGCCAATCTTGCCCTCCGGTCACATTGGAAATGCAGTCTCAGGTAAATTTACCCCGCTAGAATATAAAACCTATGGCCATAAAACACCTTGGGAGGGCTTTTATCAGTCTTAATGCACTCTTTAAAGAGCATCCTTCACTCTGCATGTCGCATGGAGACGTGCTGCTTGACCGCAGGCAGAGGCTACTGTATCAGTCTCGCTTCACAGATGATGAGAATGACCATTTGGGTGACCGATGAGCATGTTAACCTTTAGGGGTCACTGAGTGCAACATCACAAAGTGATGACCTGATCCCTGAGTCAGGTTGTTTACGTGGGCTTGTTCTAATACCCAGACACAGTAGTACATGTTGTAGCATATTTTCTATCTTCATTTTTGTGCTTTCCATTCAGTGATTTCATATTTGGAATAGACAGACCGTTCTTAGCGCTCACAAGCACTTCACATCTTTCATTTCTTGGTACATTATTTGTCAAGCCTGCCTCAGATCCACATTTTCATCACAGTGTATTGTAATGGAAGCAAACATAGCACCCCTGGTCATCAAATGCAATATTATGTCCCTGCTTTGCAGTCTCCCAACAAGACCCTTTGATGTCAAATTGACACTTTAGTGAACAGCACTTCATGGATTTGATATTGCCTGGCAACTGCAGAAAACCCACTCCTTGTGGATTCTCCACGATGAGAAGCATTTTTTAAATTTTTTTTTTACCCCTGATGGGGATGGCAGAGGATGTTTGGTTGGCAGAGAGGAAGAGGAGGAATGGTGGATAGTTTGAACCATAAAGGTCGTGTACGATGTTTGGCTTGCCTCCAATCGGTGGAGCAAAATTAAAGCCCAGAAAATCGGATTATGGAGTCCCTGGGGGTGGGATGCCCAGTAGCCAGCTGATGAGTGCTCATCAAGTCGTAGCTGTATTCCACACAGCAAGCCCCGCTGTTGGCTGTGAGGCCAATTTGTTAACAATTATTGCTCGTTAGAGGAGCTTCCTGCTAGAAAAAAGGGGTTCCATGGCTGATACAATGTCCAAGGTCTATTGTCTTGTAATTATCACAGTTTGAGACGAGACTGTGCTTGATAGATGGTGCCTGAAGTCTTTAGCCTTGCTGACTGCCAATTTGCCATGTAAACACAATTATCAGTGACATTCATAATGCTTATACATACATATGAATATGTAATCTGTTTTTTCTCTTCTATATTGATACTATTTCTTAATCCTAGCACTCTATCTCAATTCATTTTGACTTCTTACCATGTTAGTGCATTGCAACATTAAGGCCCATTCACTCTATATGTTCATCAAGTCAAATGCAATAAAGAGAGCTATAATTTTGACTCTCATCTCCTCATTATATGCATTGAAAAGGAAACGTTGGATTTAATTCCAATTATGTGCTCTAATGCTTCTACCCACTAATAGCATTGTGATGCTTTTATTCATATTTCTACAATAAATAAAATCTACACACAAAGATACAGAGGCAAACAAACAAGTCAGTGAACAGCCTTGGGTGCAGGTAGATCCTAGAAAGCCTCCTCTTCCTACAGTATGAGGACGTAGCGTCGGTGCATTCAGCCCTGCCCTGGCTCCTCAGAGGAGCTGCTCACACAAAGGAGCTTATTGTATAACTGTGCCTCAGTTTTCATGAACCAGCGCTCTTGGTCTCACACACTCCTCCCTCTTTGCCTGTCCCCTCCCCTCCTCCCGCCTCCCTCATGAATATCCCAGCTCTCGACCCAATAATTCATGAGCTGGTATGAGTGTGGTCATGTGCGCCGAGGATGAGGAGGAAAAAAGGGGGGAGTGTCTCAGCGAGCGCGAGTCACAACTCCGGTGTGCAAGTGTGTGCATGGGTTTGTGATGTAGAGGGAACAGCGGAGGAGAGACACGAGCCGATGCTGAGACTGCTACTACGACTACTGCCACTGGTGAAGCTGCTACCACACCATCCACATCTGAACCCTCATCTGACAGACTCAGAGGGAGCTCTCTGTATGTGTGTATGAGTGCATACATGTTTGGTTATGAAACTGTGTGCATGTGCGAATGGGATGCCTGAAAGAGATGCTTGCTAAGGAGTGACTGATGAGAACCAGCACTCCAGTGTGGAGGGTGACCCCCTGTGTCCGTACCACTGCTCAGGGAGAATTGGACGCCTGGCGTTTCCACGACAACTATAATGGGCTGCAATCTGTGCACTTTACAGAAGCGAGAGGAACACTACAAGCTGCTGTATGAGATTGCTCAGGTGAGCAGAGGCACAGCCGACACTGGCATGCCATCATTGACTGTGTCTGTTGTGTATGATTCATTGTGCATGCTGGCTCTGTTGTTTTCGGAGGGAAAGGCTCTACACCAGAGAGGGTAGCTTTGTAGGGATCTTTTTTAAAGAGAAGAAATGTATGAATGAGGGGTTAATCCACAAACAGAAAGTGAGGGAGGATAATGGAGAGTAGATGTGTTTCGAGTAATGAGCAGTTGCTTAGAGAGCAGCTAGTGTGAAGCCCATTCATCCTGACAGTGGAGCTGTGCTGAGGGCAGTGTGGTGTTTTGTAGACTGTAGTTCCCGTAGCACCGTAAGGACCTGAGGATATTGTTGTATCTGTCCTGATTTCTGAATCCTTGACTGACAATGTTCTGTCTTTGAGTAAAAGTTTTCATTTGGCACTTTTGGTGTGTGTTGCTGTGACACAGGTAAATAAAGTGCTTTTTTTTCACATCTCAGAGAGCGCTGGCTCTTAATGTTATTGATCTTGGTAGCTTCAAAGCTATACACATATAATTTTATCCAACTTTTTCTGTTTGACTATACCGCTTACATCAATCCCATTCATACTTAGAGCTCAAATGCAACTGCAAGTGATTTTTACATTGTCTCCCTACAACATCTCATAGACGAACAGACGTAGAACAGCACCAATTCACCTAACCTGACTCCACTCTCCCCACCATATGACAGGATAATAACTATGTTGCTCAGTTTCTCCTGGAGCAGGGTAGTGCTCATCCACCCCCTCCAGTAGCGCCTGCCTTCACGGCACTGTGATCACAGCCTCATTAGCCATTTTATACAACCATCCTGTGCATTAATTAGACGTGAAATGTCTCTCTTTACCCTTGTGGAGAGAGAGAGATCGTAGAAAAGGAGAGGGGGGCAGGTAAACTCCCGGCGATAACCACTGCATGTGGCTTTCCGCTCGCGTGCAGCTGGAGACTCTGCACAACTCTGGTGATGGACATTGTCAGAGCAGCTGGAGCGGCTTGAACGATCGCAGCGAGCCGCTACTTTGGAGGTGCAATGCAAGCTTCTAGGAGGCTGCTTCCGCTAATTGTCTGTAATATTAGCAAACTGAGAGAGAATTGTCATGGGACCACAGAGGAAGAATAAAGG
>OMOW01107944.1:0-10074 GCA_900312555.1 Lamprogrammus exutus
TTTCACTTTTCCTCTGATGCTGAGGCAAACATGCAGAGGAAAAGTGAAAGGAGCAAGCACAGGAAAACATGGTCCACCCCTGTGAGGAAGTGGATGTATTGACTTCAAATCAAAGTTAACTGGGTTAGTGAGCACAATAAACTGCTGGAGCAAGCAGTTCGTGCGTGTGTGTGTGTGCATGTGTGTGTATATGTCAGAACATACAACCCCGAGGCAACCAGCCAGCATGAGGGATCAGATTAGGCCTGCAACCCCCCAACCCGCCTCACCCTGCCTCGAACCATCAGTTTTTCAAACCTACTTATTGTGTGTACGGTTGGGGGAGCTTGAGGCTACGCCATCGTCCACCGGGCAAGAGATCACAATGCCAAACGCAAACACAGCTGCGTTCACACTCGCAGTATATATACCTATCCGCAATTTAGAGTTTCCAATTCAGCTAAACTGTGTGTGTCTTGGCTCTAGAAGGAAACCAGGGCCCCCCGGAGGAAACTGGTGCAGAGGAAACACAGCCCCCAGCGAGCCCCGTCATGTTCAAACCCATGACCGTGATGCTCTGAAACAGTGAGCCTCCGTGGTGCGTTTCAATTATGAATGTTTGTTCCACTACAGTCCACCTACTTCCTTTTCCATTAAACTCATAGACGAGCCAAGCCGAGCTAAACTGAGCCAAACCCCGCTTCATAGTCGGGCCAAACAGCGCTGATGCCGCAATCGGGTGTCATTTTGCCAAATCGCAACGAACTACCAACAAGACTGCCAACAAATGAATCACGTGGGAACACATCGGCTAATCGCTCCATTCACAGGTGACAGTCGGTGATCTTACTGCCATCCGAATCGACGCCGTCTGTGTTTTCCTCTCTCTCTTGGGGACACTTCTTGACCAACATGCCCACTGTGTTTCCATGACTCACTGCTCCTCTGATGATTTCAATACCATCCCAATCGGCATCTCCGAGTCTTCAAGGAGACGCTGGCCTGAAATCCGCTTCGAAACTCTTTCTGGCCTCTGCTAAATGCCGCAGAAATGAGCGCAAACTATCTTCTTTTTTTTTTGCGCTTGGCACAATGGAAAAATTCACGATCCCGGTTCTGTCGATTAAAACCACTTGTGAAAATGACCCTTTTACTCGCTGCACGGGTCTTCAATTATGGCGAAAGAAGAAAATAGGATACGGCAACTTCAATAAATGTACTCAGCGGTCTCGGCAGAGGACAAAACTCACTCCTCTGCGATTTCAGTTGGCGTTGACATGCACGAGCTCCATCGCTGAGGAGCCACGTAAATATGATTTCCCTTATGTACCCTTTAGAAACATTTACCATCCGAACAGGGATTAAGCAACACAATGCTGGGATGCTTTATTTTTCAGCGAGAGGCAGCTCTGTACGAAGCAGAGAAGAAGAAATACAGCTGTGCTTCCCTCTATGGACAACCGAACTGTATGGACTGCACCTCATGGGGTCAACTCCCTCAGGTTCATCAAATCAGAACCAAAACCAGACAGATGCTGTGTTACTGTGTCTGTTGTAAATGTGTATGAAATATTACGATATGAATGTGCCACATCGCTGCATATGGCCTTTATACAACACTCATGGTGCCTCTACTACTAACACACACACACACGTCCCTGAAACAGACATGTTTTTCATGTATCGATTAGTGCAAAGCAAGTCATCAATAGGCCCAGACAGACAGACAGCAGGATGTCCGAGGAGGGGATCTCCGCTTCGTTGCTTCAATCAGTCGTCTCCTGGGGAGGGGGAAGGTAACGTGATCGCCGCAACTACCCACGGCCGTCTCTCTCTCTCTCTCTCGCTCTCTCTGCCTTCATCACGCATCACACTGCCTGGACTTGAACTGAAGGCGTCAAGGCTCTTACACTTCTTACACTACAAGTCCTTCAGTTGTAGTGCAGCCGAGTCAATCAACATATTTATGAGACAACACTGCCTTCACCTCCAACCCTTTAAAAAAAACCAACAACTACGCAAACATCTTGAGCCGTTTTATAGCGAGGACCTTCATTTCCGACGTGTGTGAAAGTAGTGTGGCGTCTGCGCAAGACACACACCTGGCCTGCTTTCACAAGAGGCTCTGGGGAGTCTTTTCAAGCAGTTTCAAGCGACCATTGTAAGGACAGCCCACATTTTCATACAAAATACTAGAGCTGAACCCTGCTGCATGACTCCATGGCAACTATCACCATTTGAAAAGAAAGACGTCATCAGAAAATTGCTATCATGATTGATACCGTCCCCGACAAATAAAGAAATAGTTACTAAACACTTTTTAAAGAGCATTTGCATGTGCAGAATTACGATGTTGCCACAGTGTAACAGCATGTAAGAAGCCATGTGGAGTCAAAGTATGTCCACATACATAAACTGTCTAAATGTTTGTATAAATTTGTTGTCTAAATTGCTGTCCTCTGTAAGTCTCCTCACAGCTATACCACAGTTTAGATGTTGGCCTACGTGAGCAACTATCAAAGCAGTGTCTTTCATGTTTCCAGGCCGCGTGCCATGCATTGTTCCCTCATTTTGTCCTGTCCTCCCACAGGACAGCATGGGGGAGTGAAGAAGTCCTCCTCAGCGACCTCTGACCTATGGCCTGTACTCCCCGGGGGCTCATGTGGTGCTCCGGTGACCGCATCTGTGATTAGGATGTCACCGTGTCAGGAGAGCGTCCGTTTACTCATCGCCAGCTGATCTATGAGCCTGCAGGATATCGTTTAAGCTCATGTGATTCGGTCAAAATCAAAGATGTCGGGGCTGGATCTATTCTGGGATTGCTTTGGTAGAGGTTTGTGCAGTGCTGTGAGTGCTTGGCGTGGGTTGGTTATCGGGATCAGGTTCGACTTACTTTCATTTTTGAAATGTCAGAGATATCATAGTGGATGACGTCAGGTTGCTCATCACAATAAGGCGACAAATGTGAGTCAGGACACCAGAACAACAGCTATCAAATTACGATTGCTGCTGGGAAAATCATGACTCCCCCCCTTGCCTCTGATGTGATATTTGTAGTTGTTAATGACTTCACAGGTAGATCCATTTCCTCGTGAGTGGATGAAGCACAAGAACACATTACGGTTCACCTCTACAATTGTAATCAAGAGGGGTTTTTCTTTGTTACTAATGAGCATTTAATGTTTTCAAGTTAACTCTGAAATTTTGCCTGACCCAATCTTCACAAATGCGGCTGTCAAACCTAAAATAAGACAAATGGAGCTCATCAGCGATGCTCTGTTGCGGTGATTGTTTTTGGTGTGTGTGGTTATAGACAATATGTGTGTGGGGGGCTCAGGTAGCAACAGTGCTGCCGCCACCTACTGGTAGAATCCTCAGTGTCATCACTTAAATACACAAATCCTCCTACTGATGCAGGACGGCTGGAGGAAGAGCCCGAGACCATGGCACATTTACAAAACAATCTAAGACTACATGGAAATTATTAGAACAAATGCGAGAGTTTTTTTTGTTTGTAACAAAGGAAAGGAAAACAATAAAACATAATCAAAAATCTGAGTATTTACAGCACATTACAGGAGTAGAAAAGTAATAGCAGTTTACTGAAAATCAAAGCTGCTATGTGACTTGACCACAAACCTTAGATATCACATCTTGTTTGGTGTGTGTACATGTATTCAACAAACTACGTGTTACAGTGATGCACAGTGATATTGTATGTGTATGCAGCATCGGTAAGAATCAAACCTCAAACCCTGACAGGAAGCTGACATTTAAACACCCACCACATCTCTCCCTTTCCCATCAATTGTCAAGTCACTGCCGCGCACAGGTGTGTAACAAAAAATTGAATTCTAGTCTAATTTTCTGAACCCTTGGATGTCGATTTTATGTGGCTGAAAATGATGTTTGCATGTCTTTCATTATTCTTCACAGGCCGTGTATAGTTCATAACCCTATGCTGACAGGAAAGCATTCAACACTTTACAGGATATTAAAAATTCACAGCCCTCTGAATCTTTGTGAAAATGTGACCTTCAGCGAGGCGAACCAGGTCCCCCTGCAGCTGGACTTGCCTTTGTGCTGAGCTCAATCTATCCTCAGTCCACACCCACTTCCATTAGAATGTACAGTATGCCACTCAGTGTGTCGCCGACACAGAGAGGATATTGTAGGAAGAAGCGCACAACGCATCCATTCAAGCCGGCAGAACAAACAGCTTGGCTAACATCCTGCCGGCCTAACCAGCCTTTAACATTGACATAGACGGACTCTCAAAGCCTCTGTGTCAACATTGTAACAGGACTAAACACCACTGGTCATTCTGAGTGTATAGTCACCATCCATGCGCACAGCATAATAACCCCAAATAGTTCTATTATAACATTCAGCCTTGGAAGAACTAAATGGACCACATTAAGCAAAAGATAGCTTATCACATTATGAGGAATAAATGTTACAATACCACCAGCATATCATCGGTTTTGAGCAAAAATTAGCATTTCAAAAATTTTATTTTAGTAAAACCTCAAAAGGCAGTGAATAAAAAAAGTAAAGTAGATGAAGCAAAGTCAATTCCAGAGTAACCCTATATGCTAATCTGTGCTGTCACACTTGTGGTCATTAATCAAGAGTAAGCTCGTCATACACTGCACAACTACACATAAGTATTACAAACTACTGTGCATATGAGGATGATGAGCATATCAGGCCTCAGTACATCTCTGAAGATTTCCACCAGTCTACACAGAGAATCCATACAAGCTGCAAGACGGAAACAGAGAAATGTTTTGTTTGATGATTTGGAATTTTCGGCACCTCACTCAATTTGCCGACACTCCGCCAGTGGGCTGCTGCATCCACACTCATCAACACTGCTTCCACACTCAGGCTGGTTTGAAGCATCTCAACTCTCTAAAGTGGCATCGACTTCCACAGAATGCAGATGCAAAACAGCTGTGTTTGGTATCCGATTGTTGGCGGATTGCGTAAGAATGGGATTCGGCAATAAACTGCTACGTGCTACTGTGGCATAAACCTGAGTGGGCTGAAGGTAGAAGCTAACATAACATCTCTGTGTATTTCATGGAAGCAGAGCAGATGAAGAGCCTGTTTTTTTTGGATGAATCAATCAACCACGGTTCGGAACACTTACAATACCTGATGTATTGCCTATGTGAGGAACATGCGACATCTTGGCTCTGAATGGTGAAATCATCAACATAAATCAACACGGCAATGACAAATGTGTGCCTCCGTGCCTGCTCATTACTTTTATGTCATTCTTACTTATGTATTACACAGCAAAAATCTGCTTCTATTGTGGCTGTGTGTAGTAAGTCAAGAAAAATACCGAACAAGCCAGAAACTTTATGGTCCACACCATGAGTGGATGATCTGGTCACAGTTTGGAGCACTTTGCTGTTCTTTAAACTGCAATAACAACAAGACATATGAATCTCGTTATAAATTAGTATGCTGACATGGAAACATCAGTAATGAATCCATTAATCAGCTGAATTTATGACTTCATTAAAATATCAGATTGTATTTACTACATTGTGATGATTATGGTGATACATTAGGCGGACCAAATTTGTACTTGGAGAAAGCTTTGAATCGACTTGTCGGTCGTTCCTTGTATGTGTTTCTCGAGACATTCTACTGAACAGACATAGGTTCAAGTGAAAGCTTAGCATCAAGCAGGGTAAAACGCCGAATGTAAAAGCTTTAATCGTTGAAAACTGGCGGCCTACAAGGTCAACTATGATCCAATGCAATCATAACATACACAGGGGTCACATCCTACAACACAGAAGCTCAGCGATAATCCCCTTAGGCCTTATCACTGTCAGCATCAGAGTAACGTTTCAAATACAATCCCAGCACTTAGTCTTAAATCCCCTCTTTCTGCACGTGGCCCAGGCTCAAGCCCAGGTCAGTGATTGAGGCATCAAGCTTTCAGCACAATGCGCGCCGGCACAACTAAACACACACCAGGCCGATCATTTGGAGAATAGTTTAATGCACGGAGCGACACTTGCCAATTTCTGCTAAGTCCTGGATCCTTTCCGACGCTGTGAAAAGTGAGGGGTTGGTTTCATAAAAAGCCCAGCGATGACAGCTGTGGTGCTGACGGTGTGGAGGGTTATGGGAACGGCGGGAAGAAGGGAAGTCGAGCGGGAGGAGGCAGAAATCGTAATCAGAAAGGTAAACTTGTGTTTAGTTCAAAATCAGCTGTGAATAGGAAAACACTTCATCGCCGAGGAGACGTCCCCTTCATTCTAGACACGAATAAATGAGGAAGAGGGTGTGAAGTGGCAAACGACTGTACACTGTTATTGAAGTTTTAGAACGTCTGATCCCATTTTACTCCTACTGGGATACAGTGAGGCGCAACACTGACCACACCGGCTGCCATCTCTCCACCAGCCTACTGCCAAATCAAACAGTCTAACTCACACACACACACACACGCAAAAACACTGCCACACACACAGGCCGGTGGAAAATCTGACCCCATGTAATCTTAGCCTCAGCATTTTGAGATAAAACAATGTCGTAAGCAAAGGAAGATGTTTTTGGTGACTTCAAACAGGCTTTCAGGTAAATTCACGCAATTAAAAAAGCATCTTGAACACCCTTTAAAACAATTTAAAGAGTCTTCTCCGCTCCCTTTCTCTCTCATTACTCTCATTTATCATTTTCCATGCTTGACAAGAGTGCAGTCTGCTCCATATTTGCTGTAATTTATACAGTTTACATTACTCCAAAGTTCATCTTAATAATTCCACCAATAGCTTTCGAGAGTTCAACTTTGGAGCTACTCTTGGTTTGGGTTTTTAATCTTATTTGTCTTGTATGCATTTGCCTTCTCCCCCATTAGCCTTCTCCTGGCCTGCACACTCAGCGGTGGAGTCCACAGCAGCCAGGCTGTTTTATGTCTTCTAAAAGCAGCAGATGTTAGACACATACACACACACACAAACACACACACACACACAGCACTGAGCTGAACTCATTTACTGCACATTGATGCCAGACAGAGCCTAGCTGATGGTTTGAGGGTGGGCTGCTGCATTTAGCCAGGCTCACAAACTCAAAGGTGCACACACAAACATGAGCGAGCATGTAAATGAATAATGTACGGCAGTCAATTAAAATAGCTGCTGCACGCACTCGCTTGGCCTGCGCATATCTGTCGTCTACATGGCCTTATAGCCACGGGCGCGCTGTCAGATATCCAAGAGACAGCACAGATAGCTGATCTTTTCCACCAATCTGTTCAGACAGGCAGCTCTGCTCTGCTCGGCTTCTCACACTCTCACTGCGGCACCGTAAATCATAAACAGAGGCGAGCAGCGTAGGTCTTTACTTTCAAACAGAGGAGAATGTACGCGACTGCAAAGACAAAAAGCTCCGGGTGCCTTACAGCTGGTGGAGCTTTGGCGAGCCCGAGGGACCCGAAGAATGAATTTTGTGCTTGTTTGATTTGGTTTCATGTGAGCCTCAGATATTTCTTAAGCCCCAGAGTCATTATGAACCAGGTGAACCTGGAACGCACGTTTTGGGGGTTTTTCTACAGCAGCGCAATCATCAGCAGAATTTAACCACTGCAACTAACGCCACAAGAAGGGGATTCCTCTGTAACGTTCATTATTCTTGGTCAGAAGGAAAAACAGTAATCATCCTTTTAAGGTTTCCTATAAATGGAGTCTAAAAGCCACTGCTTATGATGGGGGTGGAGGGTGACACAGGATATAGGTTGTATACTTACTACTGAGAGTGCAAATTGCTTCCCATCGAAAATAAACAACAACTGAAATTTCTAAGTAGATGGTTCTTTCTTTATTTCTTTAGGGCAGTCTGATGGAAGTGGCATCCAATGCGACCTGCTCTGGTTGTCCCCCCCTTACAGTCGCTGTGAGCATGTGCAAGGACACACACATACGCTTTGAATATATTTGCATGGAAAATAACATGGTTTGTCCTGATGAATCACAACATCAGAAACAAATCCGCCATGTTATCAGCAAAGTAACGCCGCCGAACCCCAAGCAACACACACAAATCCCTGCCAGTGAATGGCTTCTCATCTGGGTGATGACCAAATGAAATTTCCAGTTAACTGTGGACTGGAAGGAACACGGTTTGACTGAGCTCACCGGCTGCAAATTCAGCTACAGAGGTTGGCAAAAGAAAGTTTCTGCCACTTACTCAAATCCAGGTTCTTGAAAGTTTCTCAGCCCGGTGGCAAATTTACCCTGCTCCCTTGAAAACCTACCAAGTGAAGCCAAGACCACCCCAGTCTAAATCAAAATCAAAATCCAAATAAGACGGGGCCTTGGCACAACCAAAGAAAGATCAAACCCAGAAGCGTCTGGGACCAAAACTAAGGAGAGACAAGGCACATCATCAACTACCTGTCCTGTCTTGGTCAGCAGTCGTACACTGCGGTAATTGTCTAGCTTTTCTGTGTAGGCTAAACAAAAATGCACGCATCAATCACTTCAAAGTGACAGAAAAATTGGTTTAATCGCACCAGAGGAGAACTCAAAAGACAAAGTAAGGCTGCAGAGACTTGTACAGGTCAGGTGGGGAGTGACTAAATATGAATCTTCATATTCTGTTCAGTTTTAAGCTGTTTACAAAAAACCTACACTTGCGATAATAATGGGAAATTAAAGCAACTTAAATCCTCATCATTCATTTTGGTCCCGTTTGTCCTGTTTTGAGTAGCAGTTGGTGAAACATTCAGTTTGGATAAGAATAATTATTAGGTTAGAGCAAATTAAGCACTGTAAATTTGCCTAATCAGCTAGATTCAGTCCAAACTGTCTCAAAGTTAACATAGGAGGAAGTTGTCAACATACAGTGGGCGTTCTGTCTCTGTCCGTTGGCTTTTTGACTGTTCCGTCTTCTACACAACGCCGACGGAGCAACTCAGTGAAGAGCAGGCTCATCCTCATCCTAAAGCTGCAGTGAATCAGGCCACCGAGGCCACGTTGTTCTGACCCTTGCCAATAAATCTGATTAGGTGGATACACTGACCTTCAACTAGATGCATATGGCCAGAAGAAGACACAATCGCCAGGGTCGCGACCCCTGTTCTAGTTGTCATGGCAGGGGGAACCGCTTGGAAGGGGATTCAATTGATTCCAAATGATATAATGGTGGGAAGTGGTTTGGACTTTGCAAATATATTTGTGTGTGTTATTGGTGGTGAATCGGTTTTAACAGATTTGAACACCAAATTTAGAGAGGGTGAAGCCTTGTACTCCTTGTGTAAGAGTGAGCGAATCGATGTCAGTGGTTCAAATAGAGATTAAAGGTGAGTGTAGAGAGGGGGCGTGACATGACTCAGTTTCCCATCACACACTGGGCTTACGTAAAGCTTTCCCTTATGGTTCACCTGCGTGTAACTGTGTGATAAGAATGAAATGGGAGTGTATGATTCGATCTGGTAGGAGGGCGTCATAAATGAGACTGTGTCAAAGGGCGGGCCACCGGGAGAGGAAGAGATAAGAGCGACATGCAGTACAAGCTGCAGGGCAAAATCCTTGGCCGACAAAATAATAGGATTTTAACCTCATGACATACTGAAGGATACAGTAGGTCATCGAACTCTCCTACAAACAGCACGTACGTCATGTGAAAGATGTATTAAAATGAATGCAAGACTAACGATAATGTAGCTGTTGTGACATTGTGAGTGCGTCCGCAAAATCCCGGTCCCAAAATCAGACAACGACGTCTTTCATTCTAAGTACAAGTCTTTCTTAAGCCAACCTTTCAACTGCTGACCCGTCCCTTTCTCCAAGGCTCAGTCTCCATTTTACTTCCCTCTATCTCCGTCTCAAACATACACATTAAAGCACACAAACACAGAACACACACACACATTAACCGTTTTTTTGTTGTCCACATTATTTTGAAATGGGGTACTTTACACAATGACTCACTAAATGGCTTCAGGGACCGTGGCCTATCATTGTCTGAGTGCTGTGTGTGCGTGCGTGTGTGTGTGTGTGTGTGTGTGTGTGTGTGTGTGTGTGTGTGGCGCTGTTAGAAGACCCATGCCCACAGTTGGAGTTC
>OMOW01107947.1:0-18262 GCA_900312555.1 Lamprogrammus exutus
GTGAGCCTATTGCAGATTATTTGAGCGTTGAACTATGAATTCTAACTGCTAGTGTTATGTGCATTTGAGGGTGTGACAAAAGGCTTTCTGATGTATTAATTATTGATAGCTCTGTAATCTGAGAACCGTCATCTCTGTGTATCTCTATGTTTAAAAAATTTTTTTTTTAAAATCCATATGATGCAAGACGCACCCGGCCCCCTGATGTTTCCACACTATCCTATCTGGCCCCCTTTGAGAAAAGTTTGCCCACCCCTGCATTACATGAATCAAATAGAAGTAAATATTTTGGGGGGGAAATCTGTAATTCAAGACTTTGTTATAAATCAAAAATTCAGCAAGTAGGTAGTAGGTATTTGTGTCAAAATTTAATACAAGCACATTACTAATATTTTTGCGTACTGTTTACTTGTTTATTATACTCTGTTGATGCTTCTTGCACTAAACACTTTGCTGCTTTAACAATGGAAATTTCCCTGCTGTGGGCCTATTAAAAGGATTATCTTATCTTCTATTTTATATAGACCAGTGTCAAGAGAGATTCTATTAAATGTCAACATGTTGGTAATATCCGTCCCGAGGACTACAGCAATGTTGCTCACCATGCTCCGCAAACTGGACTCCAGGACTTTGGCCACAAAAGGAACCACATACAGCAGCTCCTGTTGGCCTTTCACATAAGCTTCCAGTAGCAGAGACTTAACTTCCAGGTCCTGGGGGGGGGGAAACATAAAAACAACTGACTGAAAGTGCCTACAGGAGACCTAGAACACGGTAAGATAATTCCAATTGCAAACCCTTACTGTATAGAGAATAGGCTTGTTTTTGGCCAGTGTAATCATGCCCAGCCAGTGGCCAAGGTTCTTCAGCAGAGAGCGATCTGAGAAATTGGCAGCTGCCTTGTCAGAGGTCAAGAGAACCTAGAAAAAAGGGGGACATGAGATAGGAGGGAATTGGGGATGCTTATGTAAGGTGATGCATGTTGAACCAAATGTGTGTCTTGAAAAAAATTACCTTGGTTACTTCAATCTGCTGCTAACTGCTGCAGCTTGCAATACTTGATTACAAATACAACTAGCCCGTGATCTCCATTGTGGAACTAAGCAGCAATATTTCTGAGAACACTGCAGTTATAGTTTCAGCAGTTCACTGCTTGTTTTAATTAATTTGTATTCTAATAAAGATGATCAGATGCTGTGTTGTCACACAGTAAACATTTATTCTAATTAATAATGTGAGGCTATAATGGCAATCATTTGTATTTGCATCTGATAAATTACTTAATTATAATTGATTTAATCAATACATCATTTAACTTTCTGTCACTTATCTTACCAATTAAACGACTTATCATTTCGGCACTCAAATACAACACATAGTAAATATCTCCCATGGTTAAGCGAAGACCCAGTAAGGGAACTATACTTTATCGTAGACCATGTGCACTTTAATAACATACAGCAACTCCAACATCACGATTTGATCAATTATTTCTCATCATCTCCTGGCAGTGTTCATACTTTTGCTCACCAGATTTCACAATTTTCTTTTGCTTGAAATTTGTTAAGTTGATCACAGAAAATCAAACGTCTTTTTGTACGATATATTGTTGAGTCACATGTCGCACCAAAGCATGTATTGGCAGGCTTAAATATAAAACTGTATAGGATACTCATGAAAAGCAGTGACAAAGAAAAGGGAAAGGGTCATGCTTGTGATATCAAGGCCTGAATTAACCATCTCAAAACCAAAATGTTTACCTTGATATTCCTGTAAGTCTCATTGAGGACCATTTTGACAAACTCTGTGTTTTTGAGTGTGTCCAGAAAGTTGGAGTAGAGACTGTGGAAATTGGGCTCAATGCTGACACGCTTCATCACCAAGTACTGGGACACCCAGGGCATGAACTCCTCCTTCACAGTCTCTTTCAGCTCTTCAACCTAATGGTAGCAAACGATTTTTTTTAAAACAACAATTCTACAGCTTTTTCACTGCTGTGGTTCAAGAGATACAGCCAAGTTTTGAATTACCTTCTGTGTCATGTTGGACTGAGAAAGATTGTTGAAAATAAATGCAATTTTCTCCTGGACATTCTCTGGAGGCTCAACAATCCTTTCTGTTTGGTCAGTTGCCACCAGCAGGGTGTCAATGTTGGTAGTGTTTATGGAGGGCTGCATACAAGAAAAGGGCAATTTGTATGTGCAGGTATAAAACTAATTTCAAGTTTCAAATTACAAACAAATACAAGAACTGATGGAGCAGTAAATTCAGACTCACTGGCACATCCTTCTTGAAGCTGCTGGGTGTCGGTCTTGTGATGGTGGCTGTCTTGGTTGCTGTGGTTGTTGTTGTAGTGGTGGTAACAAGAGTACTAGGCTGACCTGGCTGTGGGGCTTTGGGAACACCAGGTTGCTGTGACTGGGCCTGGGCTTGGACCTGCGCCAAAGCCAGGCTGCCAGGAGTGGTGATGGAGCCTTGCATCTTCACTGGAGGGTCCCGTGACTGCTGGCCATACTCAATATACTGTACACACAGGATATGGAAGATACAGAGCGAGAGACATAATTTTTCTGTGAGCAGGATTGTTTGCTTTTAGCCATAGCTGGGCAGACAAATTCAATGGTCAAAAAAACTAATTTACAATATAAGAAATCCTTTTACCTCTTGTAAATGGTGGGGGAATTGCAAGAAGTGGCTAATTGAAGCCAAGTGTTGACAATACTGTGGATAGTCCTTCAGTCTAGAAATGTCAGAGATATGAGACATTAGCCTGCACCCACTATTGTAAAATAAATTTTAATTTAACCAATAATCAATTCCATTACCTGTTTTTGAACCTGTCAAGAGCAGCAATTCCAAAGTAATACATTTTGGATCCATAAGGTTTCCTTAAGGCTTCAAGAACATATCGGAGGGCCAAGCCCAGAGCCATGTAAGTAACAAGCCCCTTCTCGATAATGCCACCAAAAAGGCAAGCTGTGATATGCAGCTCTTTGTCTGGGTATTGTGGAAAGAAGCGGTACTCCTCAAACAAGTTCCGCAACATACAGTTGAAAACTTCTCGCTCCCGCTTGATGGTTGAATCCTTGAACCGCTGTAGCATCTCCAGCACCTCAAAAAGGATGATAAAGGTAGCGGGAGATGATAGTTTAGATAAGCAACATTACTGAGAATATGGAGGGTAGAATAAATTAAGACAGGTGAATAATGTCACGAGAGCATATCTCATTCTGAGTTTGATGTTTCTGTTTTTGGCTGAGAACAAATTCTTAATATAGCTACATACTTCATCCACAGACATAGTCGGGTGAGGTGGGTGGTTGTAGATGCGCTGGAAGTAGCTGTTTGCTTCATCATCTATCTCCTTACTAAAGTGCTGGTTTGCCTCTGGCCACACCTGAGAAAGGTCAGCTGAGAGAATAGAAGGGATTTTTTTCAGTACCAAGAGTATTATTGGTTCAATTTTGTGAACAAAGACTTGTAAAGTATAGTCCAAGTGATTAGTTTATTTATGAAAAAAAAATGCGATCAAGAGGACTAACTGATCAAATCAGGCTAGTCCTATTGGCAACTCTAAAATATAAATGTATGACACTAAAGTGGGGCTGTCTGCATAAGCAGACAAAGAATGGAAGACTGAACTGCATTTCCTCACCCATAAACAGATTTGATGTTTTATGAAATTCCAGAGTTGAAAAATGTATGTTATATTATTATTACAAAATGTTATGTATGGCATAACTTCTAAAGATCTTGGTAAAACAAGTGAGTCCCATCTTGTAAGCGATATTGGGTGGCACACTAAGATGAATTCGAGATTAATTTGCAAATCAAGACAATGATGATAGTTGCAGAGGAAATACAGTGCTGAGCAGCGTAGGGCGGGGCTCTCAGTCACACCACCACCACCACTTACTGGCCCACATCTTACTCTGCTGAAAGGTAGAGGGGTTCAGGCCTGGTGTGCTCATCTTCCTGGTGCCAAATGGATCACTGCTCACTGCTGGCATTCCCAGGCTAGAACCAATGCCAGAACCGATGCCTGAGCCAAGAGGACCTGAGAGTAGCACAATAGCAAGTAGCTTTCATTAAACTGGGATTTTTTTATGGTGTTTGCATGCAAGTATTAAGACAAACAAAATACAGTACAAACAACGTTGAAAAGAAGCATCAGAAAATATATGAACTGGTAAGACATTTGTATAATAGCTATGATTGCATTAGTTTACATGATGGCTGATTTCGCATATGCAACATAGACCAATAAAGAGGGTCTTGTGGACTTTCGTTTTGAATCTAACAGATAAAACGGTAGGTCTCCGTCTGCAGCTCTCAGGCTATTTAGTTTGCAGGTGAAAAATTGAAATGAGTGAGGCTAATACAATAAATAGAGCACACTTTTTCTGAGCGTGCTGACTAGACAAACTGCCACTTTGGGACAGTGAGACGTTTTGCCATTTAATATGAATCCCAACAGGCAGAAACATTTAACATTGTGGATTGTATCATGCAATGAAAAAAGGCCAATAAGGACATTTTTTGCTTTTCATAAGTTCATGTGAAAGGGACAACAACGAAACAAATAATAAAATTGTGTAGTACCAGAGTCCATACCAGGGAGCTGCGATGAGAGGCTACCAATGCCCCCAAATGGTGTGCTTGGGTTAGGGTTGGTGAGTGGTGGGAAGGCTTTTGCAGGGGACTGTGGATTACTGAAAGCCGAACTCAGTGAGGAGGGGAAACCCTGCATACTCTGAGTATGGGAGGTGGCTGTGCCACCTAGATTCAAGGAACCCATTGCAGACAGAGGGTCCATCTTAAGGAAAGAAAGCATGACAAAGAGACAGTGCTAAAAACATGAGGTACTCAAGCAAATAATTACATATCTAGGTCCACATCGATATCCTTTTACCACCAAAGGTTACTGGGGGCACAGAGGCACGATTGCAGCTTTCACATGAAGATACCTGTACAGGCGAGATTGCATCCAGGCTGCTGGTACTTGGGGCACGTCCTTTAGGCATCACCCCTGGTGGTGGCTGACGGGCTTTGTTCATTACGTTGCTGCAGTTGGCAACCATGGTCAGGATCGTCTCTGACAGCTCCTGGGACACACTCCTTGAAATAAAGGATGATACGTTTTAAATTAAATGCAGAAGGTTATCACCAATAATGCAGTAACTATTTTTTAATGATACAGTTCTGAGCTAGAAAGCCTTCTACCCAGCACAAGACTGCAAGCAGGCCAGCATAGTAGCCAAGGTCTCTGGAGGCAGCTGGGCGCTTTTGGGCTGATCCTTATCTGGGGCAAGACCCCCCATGATGGATGGACAGCGCCTCTTCAGGAATGTCACACAAGCCTGGATAAAGGGTTCCTGACACACAGACACAATATAAATATTTAAGATTTTTAATATGATGCTGGGAAATACTGTATATTGTCAAAAGAAACATCTGGGTGGAATCAATTTCAAGACTCACCCCATGCTCTCTGATTTTGTCGGTCAGCCATTTATCAAGTTTGAGGTATTCACGGCGAGAGGCAAGTGCAGCAAGGTCAATAACAAAGGCAAATGGAGTACCATTCAGCAGCATCGATAGAGACTGGAGAGGAATACAGTAGCTTAGTGACCATCATAAAATAATAATAATGCAAATATATAAATATCCTACATTTAGTGGCAATTAGCAACCTACTAATGGCAAGTACAACTTGTCATGGTATGTGGCAAAATCTTTTGCAAATACACTTTTCTCCATTCATTACATTTTCTCAGCCTTACACTGACGATTGCCACAAAGTTAAAGTGGCAAAACAATCACAAGACTTTTAACGTTACTGACTGATAAATGATATTTAGTCTAAAATTAAATTATAATCCCTTGTCCTATTACTGATAATGGCAAAACATGCTTATAATGTGAATGAGTGCTGAGATCAACGTGTTGCAAACTGAAGGCTTTTGTTTTTGATCATTTACAAATGTTCACTGGTGGAAATTCTCAGAAACTACAGCCCAGCGACTCTAATCAGATCCTAGTTGCAATAGCACATGAATACCTTAAAAGCAGGGGTCTCCAAGACATCACTTTTGAGTAACTCACCGAGACAGGTGAAAAAACTTATTTGCACTCAAATCGGTCAGCAGCAACTGATTGAGTGCAGGCTTTAATCAACTATTTTCCTAACGATTGAGAATTATTTTCTAACATGCGTTGTTGACAGGCGCGTGAGTTTAATCTGCGGTGAGTGTTGCAGCGGGGAATGGGGAAAGTGGGGCGATACTTTACAAAACCTGTGCCAAGTTTATTAGAGTTTTCAAAGGAGACATTTGAATGTTAAAAAGTCAAAATAAAGGCCGTCAAAATAAAACTGGCACGACATCAAAACATCTCCAAAACCATTTTCAGCTGAGAGTACATCAAGTGTGTGCAAATTTGTGGAAGCAGGTGGACCAGAGAATCCACTCAAACTGCTGCTGTCAAAGTGTTCTGCATATGTGGGGCCACATACGAATCAGCATTCTCTCAGATGAACTATAGAAAAGAACAGAGCTCTGGTGGCTGCTATGCAGTGACAATATCACATCAGCTGAGTGATGAAGGACACAAACAGTGAGACTTAGTATATTACCTGGAACAATGATGTGTTTTATGTATGTTGAGAAAAGCACACAAGACTATTGTTCTGATTGAGAATGAGATGCACATGAAATGTTTGAATTTTAAAGAGGCAGAACGATATTTATTTTCTATTTCTCTGTTAATGTTGCATTGTTGTAAAGCAGTTCATGTTTTGCAGTGTTGACTCAAATTACTATGAACTGTATTCCACAAGTGGTGACAAATTATTTATCCATTTTCCAGGCAATTACAGGGAATGCACCTATAGGGCCACTGTTTATATTTTTCTGCTCTTAAATATCCACATTAATGTTTGTAAATAAAGCATGTTTGTAAATAATTGCATGAGTTGCTCGTAGCCACTTAAAAAAAAAAAGTAGATCATAGTTGAAAAAGGGTTGGAGACCCCTGCCTTAAAATGTTCCTGGAGTTGAAAAGGGTTGGGGAAAACAATACCATTAATGTATATTCATTTTAGGACAATTTCTCTTTTGTACAGGTGCTTTTTCCAACTGTCAGCATGTATGTTGGAGCATATAAAGTATATGCTAAATAAAAATGTATTCTACAAACCTTCAAGTCCTGGGCCACATCCAGGATGCGAGACAGTTTAGCCTGGTCATACTGCTCCCCTCTCATGTACCACTCAGCCATTGAGTGCATAATTAGTTGCCGAATTGAGGGAGATTGGCCCTTAAAACATAATCAAAACATTTTTGTTAAGTATACAAAATATACTGTATATTTGAAGTAAAAGCTAAAAATAGAAATTCTGAAGAAAAAAAACAAACTGCATAGCATCTCGGCAATAGCAACTGTCCATACACAAATAATACACTGCATCTGAGTCTTAGGCCAACCTGTCCATGCCAGGCGTAGTGCAGGATAATTGCAGAGTTTGGATGATTGCCTAAGAAGATTGGCATGAGGGTAGAGATGAGCTCATGGCGCAGTGTGTGCCAGGACGTGGAGATCTGCAGCAACGCCAGGACCAACATGTCTGGGCAGTGCTTGGTGGGAAAGTTAAACAGCTGCTTCACCTGCTCATACTGGCCCACTTCAGACAGCCTGAGTAGGCTCTCAACCAGGTCCAGACTTTTCCTGGAAAGAGTAAATAGGCCACCATCAGAAACTGTCGCAAAGCATTTGGGCTCTACAGCCTCCTCAAGAGTAAATAAACACTCAATTATACAGGCTTTAACATAAAACCACAGACTAGAAAATGTCAAAAATCCTGATCAATTTCCATCACAAGTTCCAAGCCAAGGATAACACCCAATACCGCTTTTTTCTGTCTATTCAATTTACAACAATAAGACAAAAACTGTAAATCGCACACAATACAAATTTGGGAGCGGGACGTACAGCTGAAATTTCTTCAGGGGCAAGCATTTTCAGCACAAAAGGCAGTGGTAAGAGGCACTTGAAGCCTTAAACAGGCCTGCAAACACCCTCAATACTTCACATTTGGAAATTTCCCCATCGTGGGACAAATAAAGGCTTATCTTACAACTGATGAGGTAAATATGACAGTATGCATTCTGATTATTATCAATGTATCATATTAAAAATGTGCAGAGGAAGCATGAGATAGAAGCACCACTTGCGAAGCGCAGCTGACTGAATGCAGTAGAGGAACAACTGAACTGGCAAAGAATGCAACTAGATCCATATTACAAATATTATGACAGTTTCAAAACAAACTCCAGAGGGAAGTAATAAGCCCCTGACACATGCTTCGACATAGTGACCAAGCTACAAGTTCCATACCAAGTAGCAATTTCCCTGTTGTCATCCTCTGGAGGGGCCTTAAGGATATCAATGGCCACTGTATGGCAAGGGTAGTCAGCGAAGCAAAACACTTCTGGGCTCATCAGGGAGTGTTGAATGAATGACAACTGAAGAAAGAGACATTTTTAAAGAGGCATTGTTCAAAATTAGACATTTAAAAAAAGGGTCATTTGTAAGTAACATATAAGCATCAAAACTTGTTTTCATCCTCGCTGAGCCAATATTGTTCAGTTACCTGTCCCTCTGCATGTTTCCATGGCCGATAGATGAGATCAACAGGGAACACCTCCATGCCTAACCCCCTCTGAATGCCATACACCACGATTTGCAGGCCTTTACTGTCCCGGATCATAAAGCCTGGGTGATCCAACTCGTAGGTCACCTCTTTGAAGTTCAGGTTGGGATTCTAGGGTACAGACAATGACATCTAGCAAAGGGACCCTCACTAGATTTTAAGAAAAATCTTGTCATCGCAACTAACCTTAAATGTTGCATTTATATATAAATGCCAAATACATAAATGTACAGTGATTTTTACTCTTAGCAGCCAGTAAGGTTGCCATCAATATTATTACCTTCCTCACATTTTAACTAATGCGGTGCAATACACCACCCACAAACTTCAGTCTCAAAAAAACCATCATGTATATTTTGTTAAATCCTACCTGCCATTCAGATGTTTACATTTAGTGATGTGTTGTCCAAGATAAAATAAATGCACTTGGATTCAGATAAACGTTTAAAGTTACAGATAAACTTATTATCAACATACCACTCCTTTAACAACATCGATGAGAACTTCAACATTCCACGTGTGTGCCTGCGAGCCATCGTTCTTGTCTTTACCATCACTCCAGATACCACTTCCAGGAGCAGAGATGGACTGTGGAGAAAAGTGCATAAGCGAGAAAAAAAATATGTTCAGACAAAATGAATTTAGAGCGCAACACCCAATTATACAAACTCCAGGATAGGTTCAACTACGCCATCTACTACAGCTAAATAAACAAGATAATGGTTGCTGTAAATTTTAAGCTAACAATGTAAAAAAAACAATACCACAATCCCCAGCAGAAAAATGTAAATTTAAAGAAATTTTTGTTTTGAGAAAATGTTGTTATCTGAGATTTGCTGGTTGAACATTTGAGTACGTCTCATTTGTGTCAGTTTAAATTTGTATTCATTCTTTATTTAACCCATTAGTTTTTACAATTACACATTACTGTATTTATATTTTTCAGTGAAAGTTACATAAATGCGGAACATAATTTGAAAAACAAAAATTTAAATTAAAAAAAACAAAACTATAAAGAAAACAAATAGTAGGCAAGCCTAGCTTGTGCAATAGTAGTTAGTCACTTGTCATTGCACAAGAGGCTTTACGAGATCTCCTGAAGCAATATCTAAACACCGACGTTACTCTCGCTCTGCCAGTACGATGACATTTCCTTTTCATATTAGCTACATCAAATCATGAAAATATGCTGTAAGAATCTAAGACTTACAATCAAGTCTTAAGATTCTTAAATACCAAAGATTTAATTCAAGACAGTAAAATCAAGATATGACCACAGGAGCAAATTTAGAGGCTTACCTGTAGTGGAATGCCATCAGCCAGGCCAGAGTGGGTACGAGCCATCATACCCAGGACCCTGGCTACCTGGCTGGCCGTCACCTCTCTTACCCCATACTGAACGATTATGTTTCTGCACTCATCCAGACTGGGAGTGACAAAGACACAGTTTTTTTCTTACAAATTAAACATTCACATATTAAGTCTGATTACACTGACATTTTAATCAGGATTTGTGCAGCCAACAAATCCTACAATTCAGCATATACCTCATTTTATGATGACTTGGACATTTTGTTGTCTGTTACTACTTCTATTACTTGTAGATTTTGTAGTTCTGAAAAATTTGATTTTTGTGCTGCACATCCAGACTTGTGCCTTACTAAACCTGAAGTGGGAACTATACGGCACCTGTGATATTTGTATCCCTAGTGTCTCAGTTGTCGATGCAAACACTACCACCTGAATGGTGCCATCTCGTCTAAATGCATCTAAAGGGTTTGACATATGAAACCTGGCAGTAACAGGCATTTTATATGATTAAGCCACATTCAGTGTAACCACATACAGCAATACATTTAATCAAGTCCATTTAAGTCCAGCCAGTGCTTATTATAGCCAAAGGAACAAAAGGATTGTAAAATGTATCATTTAAAAGCATTTCTTGTGGACGATCATTTAAATTTAAAAAACCTCACCTTGCACAAAAGCCATAACCAACTTCTTGTATGAATTCTGCAAGAGAACTCTCCATCATGGTCTTAGCTAACTCTCCCGAGTCTGGCAGGATCCTGTCCATGAGAATGTCCCGTTTTTCAGGGTACAGCAGTGGTGCGAGCACCACAGGGCAGCGCTCCTGGGGGAAATCTGAAACATATATACAGATGATCAAATATGGTAACATTTCATTTCAAGGTTTTGCCTAACTTCTTCCCAGACTGATAAGGCAAACTCGGTTTCAGTGTGGGTACCAATTTACTGCATGAGCCGACCACATTTGTTCACTACAGGCCCTTTTACACACTGCATTACTTTTGTGTTCTCTGTAACCAAATACAGTATCTGGATTATGACAGCTGATGACCGGACTTGCATTCACATCTTCCATCAACATGAATTCTTGTTATCTGGATGCATTTCTAAAACAACTTGTGATTTTTGGTGAGGGTTGTCACTGTCCACCTTCCAGTGACAGATCCCTGTTTATGGCAAGTCATAGCTGATCACAACACAAGTCTGACCACATACATATGTGGTCTGGCAGACTGTGTAGAACTCCAATCATCATCATCATCGTTCTGGAGGCATTTACACCTTGCAAAAACATGTGACCTCATTACCCAATAACATGAAGACATGTTAACGCAAGATGTAAATTGGGGCCGACTCTGGTGAAACTATCTCACATACCTCGGCAAAGTGTCTTAAGGAAGGCGTCAATCTGCTCTTGCCCCACCCCACTCGCTCCCTTCTGGCCAAACAGTAGATGGGAGAGGAGTAGGTGCAAGACCTCTATGGCAATGTCTTGGAAGCCACCTTCTTGGCTTCCTCCGAGATCTGCGTCAACGTATGACCGCAGGAGGTCTGGGAGCTTCTGCTTGATAAACTGTGCAGCTGAGAAAGCCAAAAACAAAAAAATACATAAAAACCAAATGAAAAACACACACACACCTTTTCTGCATGTCCTCTGCACTGCTGAGCAAATATCAAAAACACAGTTTTGTCTTGTTGCTGCTGCATCGCTACAAATATAGTGAGGTGGTCACTAATAAAACAGTCCAGCCATTTAGGTACCTCTCTCCTCTATGCAAGTTGTTAAAAGCTCATGCGTTGAGGAAAGAAGCATCCATTTAAGAAACAGATGTCGTTTGTTTTTATAACTTTAAAAGAATTGTAGATGGCAGATATAACTACTATAAAAAAAATTGTGGTTATCTGCATAAATCTAATTTAATTATAGTTACTCACCAAAACCTCGAAGGTCTGCGTTACTGGAGTTGAGCAAAGCAAGACCAAATATCACCTAGAGAAAGAATGACATTCTCATAAGTTCCTACATTTCAAATAGACTTCTTTAGGTATGTGCTACAAAATATTCAGTGCAACACTACTATCAAATACAAACCATGTATATAAAATGTTTGAAGGTTAAGAATTGACAGATAGAGAAGCGGCTTACCTCTTGGACTTTGCTGAGCTTAAGAACTTTACTCACTTGAGTAAATAAGTGGGCAGATGGCTTTAAACTCTGAAAAATAATTTAAGTCAAAAGTTTTAATGAGGACAAAAACGTGACTTCCTTTTTGTTCTTTTTACTCATACAGACAAGCGCTTGGGTCCACTCACAAATGAGAGTTCAAGCGAGGTACAGCCTTATAAGTCAAACAAGAGCCAGTGGACTTTCAATCTCTGTATTTGGGGGGATATTAGCTGAGTAAAAATATTTTATCTCTTAAAAGCATGGTCTATTTTTGCTAAACACAGAATTTTGCTGGTGAGCTTGCGTCTAACTTACAATGCATTGCAAGTTTCAGTGAGGAACAGCTCTGCAAAACAAAAGCTCACCACAAAATACTGACGAGTAACTTGTAGAAACGTTTGATCTAGTGTGCTTTTGCCCATGATCAGATTGCCCTTCTACATTATGTTACAGTGGCTGCTAACACAGCACTGAATACACTACTGAACATCCTCATACACTGCCAGTAAAACGCAACTAGATATGACAATACAATAGGATAAAGCAGATAAATTAACACCTCTTTAGCCTTTCCATATTAGTGTATTCATTTTTCATAAAGTGAAAGCTCAGTTTAAGTTCAGTACACTGTTAGCAGACTGTAGTTGTAAGGAGGAAAATACTGTTCTTGAGTTGGCCTTCATTCATATCACTTAAGATAGCACTACTAAGATCAGGGAACTCGGGACAGTGCATGAGGCAACATATGCCATCAGACAAGCAAACATTTTGTAATCAAACCCCACTATTCACAATATTATATAAAACAGATTATAAGGATATGAAAATGAAGGTGACTGAATGCATGGAATATTACATGCACACATAGCTTTGCATTCCTATCAAAACTTAAACCCCAGATTTCAGCAATTAAGTTGCTAAAATAAAAGTTATAACTGATACGAAAGACAGCCAAAAACCTTAAAATCCTATCAAAAGCTCAAAATCCACTGTAAACAGCAACCACCTTTGAACATGACAAAGTTAATTGGTGACAATGCATTAGCATAAAAAAATAATAAAATAAAATAATATCACCTAATTCCAGCGACAGCCCCTTACCTTCTGGTAGTGCAGCGGATTGTCAATGGCGTAACACAGAGTAGAGATAAAGTTTGGCTTTGATATCAGAGACACACACTCCTGGATCAGAAACTGTGTCTTGGGCAAGCAGAAAAGTAAACAAGAGAGGAAGGGAGTAAAGAGAACAAGACCAGGTGAAGAGCAAGACAGGACAATAGGTCACAAACAGGAATTTATAAGAACAATATGGACCTCTATTTTTTTTTTTGTATTGTTAAATGACTGTAGCTTCCACACATTGGGCTATAATTCTCTATAACAACACTTAAGTTGCTCATAATAAGAGTAAATTCTGACAATAACATGCTGTTCATCAAATGCCCTTGTCTGGTTATGGAAAATCATGCAGTGACACAACAAAAAGTAGTTCTGGTAAAAATTCCAACCCATCAATGTGTTTCGAATCAAAAATTACCTGGTGAAAGTCCTTGCCACTGCTTTTACCATCGCCACTGAAATCCACATGAGAGAAGAGACAGCGTAGTAGATGTCTGTCTGCCTCAGGACCGTGACGATTCACAATCTGGAATAACGAAGAAAAAAAAAATCTATACATGTAGCACAAGGAAATATTTGTCTATCCACTGTAAACAGGTTCAGTTTAGGGGTGCACAATATATCTGTCAATGACACGCTGGTTATGCAACATGAGATACTGTCGGTTTTTCTAAAGCTTCTGTTACAGTGCACATTGGAGTTTAATTGTCACTGCACATAACGTGGACCTCGGGCATTAGTGCAACTCACTGTAGCCAATGTCATTGGCATGCCAAAAAAAAAAGGTGCGCATTTCCATTTTACACCAAAACAAATGCATTGTGTATGAGTGGCAAGGTGAGAAAATCAGCCACAAACTCAGACTGGAGTTGTGTCCAAACAAAATGCAGTCTCAACCAGTCCATAAACTAGCACATTCCTTTAGTTTTCTAGAATGCACTGCAGCTCCTAATAGCAGACAATTATAATTGAAGATGTGTTTCCACAACATTTAAGTCTCCTTGTAGTGCCATGTTTTGTAATGCATTCTAGAGTTGTAGAATGTTTGTCTACCGACTTTATAGTACAGTTTTCCCATAAAGTAACTTTTTTATTGTGATATCTGCTGTTACAGGGCAAAATTCAAAACATACTAGGATATAAAAAGGTCATCCCGCACAGTCCTATGAGAAGTCAGTGCTGCCACTTACATGCTGTATTTCCTGCTGGCTGGCTCTGTAGTTTTTTTTCGTTAAATTGTCCACCAGATAGCTGATTTGAGACAAAGCCAGCGAGAGCGAGTCAAGATTCATTGCTGGTTGGGGCGGAAGCAGGCGGCCGAGCACGGCGCAAAATCACCATTATTCCCCTTTAGTCACTTCAGTGATAGGTTACTTATGCTCCCCTCCCCCCCAAGGTGTGAAAAATATTGTCTTCCAAATGAGCTTTTTTTTATCAGTGGCTCCTGGTGCTAGGCAGGGTCCTTCAGTTTAAAACCAAGTTCAGCATCTGCAATTACAAGAAAACAAAGTGGTTAAAAGTATTTTTAAGACATGTAAACATTTTTTTTGTAATACACTTGCACATTATATAAAACGAGGAGGTCCTTTAAAGTACATAAAACTTTAAGCAATTTCAGTTTGACTTTCAGTTAACATACTAACGCATAGCAAAACAAATTATTATTACAGGCTTTTGGGCCAACGAACACATAGGTGTAGTTCAGGTGATACAGGGCCATTAACATCTTCAAATTATGGTCACCGTTGACCAAGTAGTTTATTTCACTGAGATATTGTACATTAGTAACTTAGAAAGCCAGTAGCTTGTAATAGGCCTCAACTTCACATTAATCAGAACCAAAGCCGAATAGCTCACCCAGCTAAAGCTAACCAATATCGCTTTAATGAGCACACGACGACTTTGTCAGTTCATACGTGTATGAAGTAAGCATAATGATACACTCTACCGCGGGAAAACAAATTAATGGCTGAACTAGAAAGCCAGCAAAAAAAGTCACCTACTGAAACAAAGAGCAAGCTAATGAAGCTAGTACCCGCACGCTGCACACGTATTTCTGAACCCCAGATATAATCATAATTAGTGGACAGCTTAGTTAGCTAGTTTACGATGTTAAAAGCAATCATAATTCGAAGAATACAACACTTACAATAGCATTACCATGGCATTACCATGGCGCTAGCTAAGGCTTACTGAGCAAATAAATCGTTCGTTAGCTTACACGGTTGTGAAGTCTTACTAAAGTATTGATGGTGTTACAAGCTATAACCTGACAAGACACACTTTCGAAATTAATACAAAGTTCATATCCCTAACAAGTTGCATAGATTACTACTGAACAACGCGTAACATGACGATTTTAGTAGCTCCTGTTAGGCTAAGAGATAATGCTAACAAATTAGCACTAATGTGAAGCTAGCATTAACACCAACATGAGCCTGAGTCAACCTGCGTGCGTGCGTCGCCAAACTGCGTTTATGCTGTGCTTCGTTGTACTTTAACAAGTTAGTTTGGTTAGCAAACTGACCGAGGAGTTTTACAGAACCTTACTTGCTCTGGCCGAGACACACACGGAGTCCGAGAGCCACGAAGGCCGCGACTATTGCAGATGGGTTATCCGCGATTGTGCCAGCTCGCCTAGCATTAGCCTAGTTAGCTAGCTTTTAGCTGTTGACTCCGACTAGTTCATGGGATCGCCGATCGCTCATTTGCAAACGTAGACTGCCCGTGTTACGTTAATGATGCTTACACGTACGTTTAACGCCAAGCTGGTGTCAACATCGTATGAAGCAGCTTTCTCGCCAACAGTTATCACAAAAAACTGCCTACGTTGCACAAATACCGTGGCTAAATTAGCGGATGGATACTTTTCTGATGGAACCAATATGACAGCTGCTTCCCAGCAAATAGACGTCCCCGCGCTGTGGCTAACAGCCATCCACCTTGTTACTTAATTGCTAGTTGTGTGCGATATCAAAATGCGTCGACAGCTGTGTTATAAAACTCACTGTGCTTCCAAGAAAGAAATTCAGATGTTCATCCCTTCTCGTTTCTCACACCAAACTTGACAAAAGGCAAGGTCCGCTGTCCCTCCAGATCAGTTTGATTTTCAAAATAAAATGGCGACTGTCAGCACCGCGGCGCGCTCACGGTGCAAGTGCACGCGCTTATGCACGCGACAGAAGCGCAATGAGCTCAAACACCTGACTGCATCCTCTCTAAAAAATAAAAATACAAAATGAATGCCCTCTCTGTTTACAATCCACACAATGACACCACACATCATATACAGTATATCATACAATTATCCCCTTAAGTTTACTGAGTAGTACTGTAAAACACTGAAGTGGCATGCTCAGCAATGTTATTTGCAACCATTATTATTTTGATGATATATTAAGCATATTTCATATAGACGAGCTGATAGCGTAAATAGGTGCACAATTTGAAAAAACAGGCTTTACATGAGAAGATAGCACACAGCCTCAATAAAATGGAATATTATAAAATTCACATTTGGCATTTGTAGTGGCAAGTACTGTAGTTGCCCCTTCTTTGGCTCAGGTGTGTCACTTCTTGGGTTAGCCTAGTACACAGCGTTTGTTACGCGCACAACGAGACTAGGTAACTTTCCTTAATATTATTTAATTCGAAAAACATAAAATTACAAAGTCAAGTATACATTCAACTGTACTTTTCTAATGTGTAATCAAAAAACTGTATTGCTTCCAATTCTTCATAAATCGCTAACACAGTATCAGACTCTAAAACTTACTTATATAAACGATAGTGTAACAAAATGGTGTCATCAAGTTACAACAGTGATGTCATCGAAACGAACAAAGTTATATTATTATTATACATTGTTACATTAATACACCACTAAATTGCACATTTCAGAATAATATGAACATTATGAATTACTAATTGGTGACATATGCTCTTATGGCTTTTATTGGCACTATAACACAGTTGATTGCATTACATTGTATGTATGATTATGTTGTGTCTGTTTGATGGCTCTCAAAAATCTTATACCCACAATGACAACAGACGTTAGAATTCTGAGGATGACAATACCCAGTTTTCTCTGGGTGATGCCCTTGCTTGCCATTATTTATTGGGGCAAGTTTTGTGTTCAGTCTCTGTTCTTTTCTTTTTGTGTGTGCTGACAAGTTCTTCCCATTGAGCATCGTAACTGTAGAATTTTAAACACATAAAAACACATTCTGAGATGTCATAGTAAGAAAAGCGCAAATGTAACTAAAAAAAGAGTTAATAAAAGCTGCTATGTCTAATGCAGTTTCCTGAGATACCCGCAATCATGATATTGGCAACACCTGCTGGTGACTGCTTAAAAGCACGGCCATACCCCTTCTGCAGCCTGTGTCACCACACTGCTCCCATTTTACCCCTCTCCTTAACTGTATTTCAATAAATGTCCTTTGTTTGTTAATTCTGTTGTACCCTGATGCCTTTATGTTACTTCCTGGGATCCCAGGTTGTGACATAATGGGGGCTTGTCCAGTGTTCTCATATTTAGACAATCAGCTTTTCCCTAGTTTGTGTGTAGTATGCAGGCCTTTTGTTTATTTATAGTGTGCGGCTATTTTCTGGTTCTTCTGTTTAGAACTACTAAGTCTTTCCTGAGTACCCTGTTTAAATGGGAGAGTGTTCCAGTTGAGCTGATTAATTGGTTCTTCCAACAGTTCACTCTTTTCTTTTTTCCCTTCTTATTTTTGAGGCTATCATGGTGGAGACTTGTTTCTGTGGTACAGGTAAGTATTGCATGGTCAGTCTATAATGCCTGAAGTTTTGTTTTAAAAGTTGCCTCTTGTCCTGGTACACCTCAGAAGACAGGACGGACCAATGGGTAGGCAGGCATCCGGCGGTTGCTCATTTATAAATCATTTTACATAATTTGCACTTGGGTGTGTTTTGTTAATTGCCCTTGT
>OMOW01107949.1:0-14155 GCA_900312555.1 Lamprogrammus exutus
GGGGGTGGCTCAAGCAAGCAGCAGCAGGAGGAGTCACAAGAGGAGAGATGCTTCACAGCAAATAAAACTCCACACCCCTCTCTGCCGAGCATCCATTTACTGAGCAGCTGATGACTGCTTCACTCGGATGCTCAGAGCCTCAGCAGTAAAGACAAACACACACTGGGGCTCTGGCGGGTCTGTTTTACAGCAGTCAAGCAGCAAAGGATACCAACCTCGGCACAGTGGAAAAAAGCTTTCAGCAAGCCTGGAGCATTTCTGGAGAGCTTTGCTGCATCTTTGGGAGACATGTCCACCCTGGATGTATTTTACCTCAAAGAGAAGGAGTATTCTTGTGTGAGCAGGAGCTAGAGAATTTCACCGACTCATTCAAGTGATCAACTACATCACTGAGGAGTGGCCTAGATTCTCTCTCTTTCACTCTCTCCATTACGTCTGCCTGGGATTCTACAGGTGGCTTTAGCTTTGAGTTCAGTTTAAAGCTTTTGGTTCAGCAGAGCAAGATGTCAAGCATGACGACCATGCAAAAGCTGCTGCAGCTACCAGTGAACGCAGTGAACATTGTGAAGACAGTTCAGAGCCAGGTCCAGGGCCAGGGCCAGGTGGACGACAAGAGCCCGGTGCTGACCCCGGACAATGGGCCGCAGACGTGGTACAGCGCCCTGCAGCCCGATGAGCTGCGCCACCTCCGATCTGGGGGCACTGGAGGAGGAGGCACAGGTGGAGGAGGAGGTACAGGTGGTGGAGGAGGAGGAGGTGGAGGAGACCAGGAGGATCAGCTTGAAAGTGGTGGTGGCATCCTCCAAAGTCAACCTTTGCGGTAGGACATTGGAAGGACTGTGTTACTCATTCATGCTGCATTTATGTAGCAAAAGCATTTCTGTGCTTCTTTTCTTGGTGCCTTACAATAAAACCAGACACACAAACCAGAGTAGTACCCAGAGTAAAAAAAATCCATATCTATCTTAGTATTTACATTAGAGCCTTACTGATACTGGATTTTTGAGGCCTATATACTGAACGTTAAACATTTGATAGTTAAACACTGACATGGATGTACTATACTTGTTATCTTACAAATACATAATATGTTTGTCAAGGATCCATCAATTATTGCAGAGTTGGGACAGAAAAATGTGCTGACTGAGGCAGGATATTTTACAGGTGAATAATTAATTTGATCTTAGATGACAGCAACAGTCTATCTGAAATGTTGGATAGTAAACTTCATTGGAAATCCCATCATAAACAACAATACAGTAAATAAGACCCATATGTTTGGGTCTTATTACAGACCAGGAATCAATCATAATCTATCTAGCAAAGGCCAAGAGGCTGTTACAGCAGACCTTAACGTGATGCTTATAAGAAATAGGTTAAATTCATTACAGGTTTTTTACATTTAGCTTTCATTAGGTCTTATTTACAAATTAGATTTCATTTACAGCTGTATTGAGGCTTTTGGTTTAAGCAGTCATATTTTCCTCCTGTCACCAAAGAACAAGGAGAAACTTTCAAAGTCTGTGCGGAGAGTGACAGCTTATATAAGAAATCCCCAACAGCTGCTCATGAAGGCAAGCTTCACCTCTTCGTCTTCGCTTTCACCTGCCTCTGATCCCTGCAAAAACATTTGCTCCTATGCTCTGTTTTGTCACTATTAAAATTGCAGTGTATCCGAAATTTTACATCGAACACAGGCCTGTGTCTCTTTGGAGACTCTACCAGCTGGAGAGTTGTGCTGGCTTTGGTGCCATGTAACCTGACCGCTGGTGTGTTCTGTTGTACCACAGCGGGTTAAATAATTCAGAGCTGTAAATTCAGCTGTTGCTCAGTAGGACGAGACAAATCCAGAGAAATGAGAGAACCGCTGTTGGTGTAGGATTACCCTGGGCCCTATATACTTATGCAGGGAACCATAAACCCTGTTAGACATTCATTCATCCTGCATATGCAGCTTTATTCACAAGATAATTCAATTAAGTGACATTTACAGTTCGCAAAAATACACTGTGGTACAGCAAATAGAGATAAGTACCAACAGATGTCATCTTTTTCCTCCTCCTATTGTTTGTTTATTCCATTCATAACTTCTTCAACTAATTTTTTGATTTATTCAGGCATTGAATCTTTCTGTTGGGCCACAAAATCAAATGCCTTGACAGATAAAATGCTACTACTATTAATCAGACTGCTTCCACCAAGACTCTAATTGTAATGTACTGTATGTACGGTGTCATTTGAAAATTGCATGTGATTCCACTTAAACAAAAGAGCAATTTTAGCACAGGCTGATGATTTGGCCACAACTTCATGTACAATGATTGTAATCAGTATTTTAAGACATAGCATACATTTTGTTATTTCCTTTCATTTTGTGGTGTAATATATTAGGGATTAAGTGCTGGACATTGTCACAGTTGCAGCATTTGCATCCAGTAAGAGAAACAAACCCACAGGTCCTGAACGGAATGATTTGTTTTCACACCTTTACTAATGTAACATGTTTGTCAACATGTAACACATTTGAATTGACCCACCGATCAACCTGGGTAGACAAACTGGCCAATCAGAATAGAGCAGGCTTTTCAGGAAGTCTTAAATAGACAGTACCTAAAACACCCTCAGTGTGCACAATGGTGCCACAGTCAATGGATCCATTGTGGTTTTTGTACATTAAATCATTACAAACATTTCCAAATAGACCAACAATTGACAATAAGAACATGGAACTTCGTATATGTCCCCTTAAAGGTCCAGTTTCAATTATGTCTTGAAAGTCCTGTTGGGATGCATGACATCACTCTGGTCTAGAAAGTGCTCTGTAGATGGAAACTCTACTCTTCTGTGATGGATTGCTCTGTATAATTGTTGACCTTCGATGTTTGTGATTGACACCAAAACATGATGGCTAGTGTCTTCACATTATCTGTGTGGAGTGTATGTTCTTCCTGTGTTTGGATAGATTGTAGTGGGTTTCCTCTGGGTGCTCCAGTTCGATCGATATACCCTTCTTCTCTATCCTGATTCTGACCAGAATAAGCGGTAAAACAATGGATGGATCAAATTCCATTGTAGCTGTAAATAATGTCAAACATCATTTGACCGGTCAACCACAGGAGGAAGAAAACACGGTGCTGATGAACAACACATACATAAAAATTCAGTTAGTGCTTTATTCTTAATGTTGAAACTGGCATGAAGGGCAGGGGAAGTTTCAGGGTTTAATAAAGAGAAGTGTTTTTAACAGAAACATTCACATATCTGGAGTCATGGCTGGAAGATATTTCCTTTAATCACAATTTCACGGTAAGAAATGAACCAGTGGCACCTTCCTTTTCTGCTGAAAGTCAGCATTGGGGTTTCGTTACTCCTTGTGTCCAGACTTGATGTATTCTGTGCTCTAGGACTTTATTTTTAATTCGCTTTGAGACACAATTTGTCTCTATAGCTCTCGCCTGACTTGCTGCTCAGATCCAAAAATAATCATTCACAAACACTGTTTGTAGATACGGTCATGTTTGATACTCTTTGATGAATTGAGGTTTTGATTTGTGTGACAGAGAATTATAACAAAGAGAATAAGAATAAGATTATTATTATTAACACTTTGATATTTGATGGAGGTCGAAGTGTAACCCAATCTAAAAACACACAGAAACACACACACACACACAGCTCAAGTCAGCGTCGTGATAAATCAAACAGCTTGTTCTGCAGCAGCTACCTTCTCATAACTGCAAGCCCTCCATTCACTGCTGTCATGCAACCAAAACATATGAAATGTACTAAATATTGCACCACAATCATCTCCCACTCCAGGGGAAAACCAGACTTTAAAGAGATTCTTAACAAAATAGGTAGGTTTGAGTATTTAGAATTGAGTAAATACGAGGGAAAAGTGTTTACATTTGCAAACACAATCACCCTTTGTCCTAGTGGCTTAACTGCATCGTATTTTCCATGTTGCATTGCAGTGTATACTGTGTGAGACTAAGATACACAGTCATCTGTGCCTCGGAGATCAATCCCAAGAGTAAATCCCTGTGCATTTACTGTGTTTTCACTGCACAGTGCGACAGACCTGCAATCCAGAGCAAAAGCATCAGCTGAAACCAAAGCACTGCAGAATGGCAGGAAATCACTTAACTTCATTTTATTGCATCCTTTGTTGCCTTGGAAACTAGTTAGGGGGAAATGTGCAGCTCTGCGGCTGGTTAATCACCCTGTCCGTCACCGACCCAAACCCCACCCTTCCCCACATCACCAGGCGACATCAGGTTCTGTCTTTGTCTCAGAAAGAATCTTTCATTTAGGGAATTCATGTTTTGTGCTTTTGTAGTTCAAAGTTTGGTGCTTATGGTAAATTACTTTAGATGGAAATTGCTTTGTGAAGCAGTAAAGCAAATCTGCACTGCCGTTGAAGCTCCAACTTGTTTAAAGCTGTTGCTGTTCCAGGGCAGATTTCACAGTGGTCAAGCACTGTCAAGCATCATTTCAGTTGAACTGCATCTTGTCTGTGTGTTGTAAATTGGGAGCCGGAATATTTAGATGTTCATGTTTGCAAAATAAAAGCAAAACAGTAGTCGAATTATGTTCTCCATCTGTAGCCGACGATAAGTTGTTAATCGAGCATATATGAGGAGTGTGTATACCAAAAATATTTGTCAAAATGAAATACTTGTTACTGTAAAGGGACATGATGAAGAAATATCACATTCTTGTTTTTGGCTCTGACTCAAAGGAATCATGGGAAATTTAGGGAAATGCAATGTGCAACCATCGTGTAATTGCAACTTTTTGCTACAGTGGCAATTGTTCAGTTATTTACATAGGCCTTAGGTTTAACATGTTTGAAGGGGACTTTGTGTTATTTCCCCCTCATTTTTATTGTGCAAATGGTAGAGAGTATGCAGTGGTTGAAGATAGTCAAATGTAATTATACTATACTACTATAAAATTGAATCCAGTAAGACAAACCCAGAGGTCCTGCACTGCCCTGAACACTTAATGTTTTTAATTAGTCCTTTACTTCTTTAACAATAGTTCAACATGTAGCACAGTTTAATGTAAACGCCTACACACCTGGTGAGACTCAACCACAATGTATGATAGATAGATAGATAGATAGATAGATAGATAGATAGATAGATAGATAGATAGATAGATAGATACTTTATTAATCCCGAGGGAAATTCAGGTGTCCAATAGCTCACTTTAATAAAGTACAGTACAACAATGCACCAGAAAATGAGACTAGTGAGTGAGGTTTTGGCCAGGATCCTTGATTCTCAGTCTGTGGGTGTTGCCATCAGAGGCCTGAAGCAGCTGAGGAGGCTTTTCAGGAGGGGGGACCTTAAAGAGACAGTACCCCAAAACAGCTCGTTTTCACTCAGTGGGCACTGTAGTGCTGCTGTAAGACTGTCTAAAATGGAAAATGTGTTTTTTACTCCTTTTCTCATGATTGTTCTGTAACTTGTGTCTATGGCTATTTGTTCAACACCCCCTTCCCTTGTGAGAGGTGACTGCAGTGACATGATTTCCTGGTGTGCTGAGCAGCTGTGATCATGTGGGTTTCCTGACCAATCACAAACTCCTTGTCTGGAGTGGTATAATAGGAAGAGCCACCAAATAGTAACTGTAAGTTAATGGTTAACTGGGAACCTTTATTTGTACCTGATACTTTTGCGATTGGCTACTAAAGTTACCTGGTGAATAAATCTGCAATTGTAAACTTTGATCTAGCTCTGATTATTCTTTGAGCAATTACTGTAGTAGTTTCTAGGGATTAGTCTAACCAGTCTGAGTTGTACGGAGCCTAATGCATGACAATTACTGATCTGAGTTAAAGGCTAATCATTGGGATAGTTACACTGAGGCAGGTATCGGGGAAAGTTATCGGAAATATTAGACTGCATCTGGCCTCTCAGACACAGGATACCAGTCTTGCCTCTGAGGACGTGTCCGTGAGCTCATATATACAGCATATACAAACGGCTGATATGACTCCTGTGCGACCTCAGATATGCCTTGTCTGATTATCACCATTTAACCCCCTAAATCTGTGTTGTCAGATCGAAACATTGAAGTAATTCGTAATGAAAATAAGAATATGTGACTCTGTAAAATATTTCCCCTTTAACTTTAAGTATTCATGAGTTAATCTTCCTCTGTTTACTCCAAATGAACCAAAAATTTGAAATGGATTAAGATTGAGTCATTATTGTGCATGGAAATTTGCGATGTAGAGTAGCAAAACAGACATTTATTTATTTATATGAAAATGTCATGGGTCATTAACTCACCATTCAGTCGGCTAGTATCCTTATCTTGGCAGCTGTATCGGTGATCGTGTCTGCCCTCATTCGTTGTTGTTGGCATGCCTGGCAGAAAATGTCAGCATTGTTCATGTGTGTTTGTGTTGCCGCAGGGTGGCGATGTTAGCTCACATCCACGTAGCATAGGATCGTGGTTCTAATGTTTGAGTTGCAGTCAGTTCTTATCTCACAGATAAGAGATCCATGTTGCATGTGATGCTCGATCTAACAGTGTTATGGCAGACTATGACAATTAAGTTGCAATAGATTGGAAAACTGAACAATAGTTCAACCCAGAAGTCATAATTACTTTGGTATGTTGCCCATTAATTCTACAGATCAATCCGTGCTATCACACGGTTGGATATCTCATTACCTAAACATTAGAAATGTGAGTTTACAGGATACCAGTAGAGCTGCTAAAAAGTGCAATGATTTCAGTGATGATTTCTTTCCCTCAGACACGATGACTTAAAGGAGATGCTTGACAGCAACAAAGATTCCCTGAAGCTGGAGGCGATGAAGCGCATTGTGGCTGTGAGTATTAGTCATGTTTCCACAGGGGTTTCACCAGTTAACAACCTGATCAACAAGAATTACTACATGTCAATGGAAGGACTCGAAAATAACAAACAAAACTGTTGTATGTGCAACACAGCATGAATAATTTATTCTGACGACCTTGTGAAATCTATAATTGGCACACACTGATTTAGGATTTCGTGGTGTTTGCTTTCTTCGCAGATGATCGCCCGAGGTAAAAATGCATCAGATCTCTTCCCAGCTGTGGTGAAGAATGTGGCCTGTAAAAACATTGAGGTTTGTACAGGATCTTGTTTTATGCTTCCCCCATCTCATATCACAAATTTCCTTCACCTCTTTTTATGTTTTGTCACTGTGATGTATCGCTTTGATTCTGTTTCATCAGTGAAAATCAAAATAATCTTTTTATCTATCTGTCTGTCTTTCTCTTATTCCCCCTCCGTCCAGGTGAAGAAGCTGGTCTATGTTTATTTGGTGCGTTATGCCGAGGAGCAGCAGGATCTCGCTCTGCTCTCCATTTCCACCTTTCAGCGAGGACTGAAGGTACAGCAGAGATGTTGACATCAGCCATTCATTCACATAACACACACAGCTATATTATTGTCTTTATGGTTTTTAGTAACGTCTTTGAAGTGTTGCTCACTAAACCATAGCTAGTCTGAAGGTAGTGGTGGTCCTTGTTTTTAATTGCTCCATTTTGGTTGAGCCATACGATTCAAAATAATAAAAGAGTAAACTGAGAATGATTGTTAATGTTATCAGTATGATGTCAACTAACATCGAGGAAACATAGAATCTGTGAAAACATTTCTCTTTTTATTTTTTTGAGGCATATAATGAAACTCTACCGTATGATTTTATCCAAATGATGCACGCGTGTCTTCCAAGCAAAACCTACACCATCTTTTGTACCTTCAAAATACAGATTATGTAATTCTTGCCCTGGGTTTTTGCAGGATCCAAACCAGCTGATTCGAGCCAGCGCTCTGCGAGTCCTCTCCAGCATCCGCGTTACTATCATCGTCCCTATAATGATGCTGGCCATTAAAGAAGCTGCTTCAGATATGTCGCCATATGTCAGGAAGACAGCTGCTCACGCAATTCCTAAACTCTACAGGTAACCTGTACAGATGTTCTCATCTTACGTAAGAATGAAATAATGATTATTCATGGCTTCCTGTTGTGGGTGTAAACACAACATGGTTCACCAAATGCTATTTCACTCGATTACTCATTGGAAGAAGTGTTATTTTCTTAAAATAGGCATTCGCAGCAATGGATAAATGAATAATCATGAACATGTTAAATGTGTTTTTAATTAAATTATTTTACAACCTCTTGATGGGAGGCCTGATCTCTCTGATGACCCCTACTGTGACAGTAAACTCTATTTACTCTAAACTTTAAATGTAGTTTAACTTAAATGCCTTTTATCAGAGGATTTAAATGTTACGTGTATTTGTGTCTGCCCTCAGTTTAGATCCTGAACAGAAGGACCAGCTGATTGAAGTCATCGAGAAACTCCTCGCCGACAAAACCACTGTGAGTGTTTTTGTGTTTTGTACCATTTTTATCAACATTGTGCCAATATTTTTCACGACAGATTTTATTCCAGAAAATACAATTGCTCACAACTTTGATATTCCACAAAAGTTAAACTCCATGTCTCAAGGGTAATCATTTCAACAGTCACATTATAGTATTCAAAGCCAACCACAGATTTATTCATATTTGTTATTCTGCTGATCATGTCTAAGCAGAATGCGTAGCACATATGTTTTGTATCGGTAGTTCTCAATTGTAACATACAAAACATGTTGAAAAAACTCCACCTGTTCTGTGTTTCCATGTCATTGAACATTGGTTGTAGCTGGTAGCAGGAAGTGTTGTTATGGCCTTTGAGGAAGTGTGCCCGGAGCGCATCGACCTGATCCACAAGAATTATAGGAAGTTGTGTAACCTGTTGATCGATGTGGAGGAGTGGGGTCAGGTCGTCATCATCAACATGCTCACCCGCTACGCCAGGACGCAGTTCCTCAACCCAAATATCAATGTGAGTGAGAAACTAATACAGAATGTGAACATGTGACATGCTGAATCTCTGCTCAGCTTTATCATTAAAATGTTAAACTTCTGATAATAGGTATTGATTATTAATACTACAATGCATGTGAATTGTACAACAATAAACTTGGAGTCACTCGTAGAGTCGCCATCGGTAGTTATGAGTTGTCACGATCAGACAAAATATTAAGCTATGTATTGCATATTGCATATTCATCACTGCTAATTTTCATATGGACGATAAGAGAGTGTAAACTTCACAATGATACTGTACAGCTTTTTGTTTTGTTGGATCAATTAAAACTGAAGTGTGTGTGTGTGTGTGTGTGTGCGTCTATCTGTGTGTGTGTGTCTGTCTGTGTGTGTGTGTCTGACATTGTTCCTTTAACACAGTTGTCAGTTGGTTGATTGTGTTTTTGGTTTTATCAGCTTTTCTGACACTCTTGTCATCTTTACTAAGTGTATTTATAGATACAATTTGTATTTATAGATATAAGTATTTATAAGTGATTAGCAGAAACAACCATTGGGACCTTTGTGAATGTGTCCAATCCCCAATGTGCTTGCTGACAAATTGGTACAGACAATTCACACTACTTCCTTAACACAAAACTATCTGATTGCAGTTCCTTCCATACAGTGTAGCTACTTTGCAACAAATATATTTATGGGTGAATAAACATCTTGTGACATCTAGAAACTTTTCTTAGAGGAGAATTGTTGTTGCTGTCATGCTCTGTCTGTCCATCAATCCAACCCACACACGCATTGTTATGTTTAATTCACATCATTTCTGCAGGAGTCCCTGCTGGAGGAAGGAGAAGGCAAAACCTTCTATGCCTCTGATGATGATGACGACGAGGATGAGGATGATGATAAGGAGAAGAAAGCAGAAGCTGCTGCACTTGCCAAGAGGAAGCCGTACGTGATGGATCCAGATCATCGCCTTCTACTGAGAAACACCAAACCACTCCTGCAGAGCCGCAACGCAGCGGTGAGAGCACTGCACTTAGAGCTCATTAAGCAGAGTCATTGTTTTGCCCTAGTAAGTCTAAAATCAAGTCCCCAAGTCCTAAACTTTGAGTCCTAAACAAGTCATAATATGTTCTATGCCAACTTTAATGCCAGAGGCAGAGGTGTGGATTGAGTCCCATATTTGCTGACTTGAGATTCGATTTGACATAATTAAAATCTAAGAAGATAACTTAAACACCAGTGACTTGTGACTTCTCTTGAACTTGAATTAAGAAGAAGATTTAAATCTTACTTGTGATTTGCCAAATAATTTACCTGCCCACCTCTGCCATTAACCCACATATGGATATGTGCATATATTTCATGTTATTCTGGATCAGGCATTGGTTTGACTTTGCGAGGAGAGAGATTGCTCTGATCTTGGTTCGAGCATTCACGTTGTCCAGCATTCATTCATCTGAAGTGTCCCTGAGCAAGACATTTAATCAGAGAAAACTGGCCTCTTGCTCTGAAGACGGGATAAGTGACAATTTCCCTAAGGAAATCAGGGAAGTATCACATTAGGTTAGAGCTGCTGTGTTCAGATTTGCGTCAAGATTAGTCACATCACACATTGTTCTGCATCAGTACTGCTGCAGTCAGGCTGGGTGGCGCAGTGACTAAGTGCTACACAGCATACAGAATAAGAAGCCTGTTGCACCCTTAATGCGCTGCTTATCTTTCATGTTGCATAGAGGCTGTGCTCTATAATTACTTTTTATTAATGCGCCTTATTGTTTTGGACCTGCAATTCATAAATGTTCTCCCTCTGCAGTGATGTCACTTTGAGCTTTTTAAAATATAAGCTGTAGGTCTCTTGAAAGTTCACATTTTCCCCACAGGTAAAATGCCACATTTATAACAATATCAAAATGTACTAATGTATCGGCAATATCGCCATGTAATGTAAATGTTTAACAACACATGCATCTCTCTTAAGGCCACTTGACCACTAGGGGGCCACATATTAAAGTTTTGGTTCATTTGTCTAAGAACAGATTTTCTCAATTCCAAAATCTGCTTAGGGCCCCCAAAATGTAACGACTGTCCATGTATATGGCAATAGAGTGCTAAAAAAAAAATCCAACAAACTCACTTGTCTCTCCTAAAGGACTCATGTATAGATCATGGTTGGGAAGTTTAGAAATTTAATATAAAATAGATAATAGAAATCCTTATTGGTTATTGCAGAGCTGTAATGAGAGCAAAACAGATTTGGTTTTATTCCTACATTCATATTCAACAAATTAACACACACATAATAAATAAAACCCTTGCACCATCGACACTGCATATGACACATGATCCCAGCAAAAGAAAGACTGCATCACTGCTAATTCACCCTTCTCTTTCTTTTCTTATTCCCCAACCTCTCAAAATCCATATACATTCCAGGTGGTAATGGCTGTGGCCCAGCTGTATTTCCATCTTGCCCCTAAAGCAGAGGTTGGTGTGATAGCCAAGGCGTTGGTCCGTCTCCTGAGGAGCCACAGGTGAGCTCTATGGTCTATAATTTGATATAAATGGCCATTTCAGATTGATGTACTATAGATTTTGGCAACAGTGCATTCCAAAAGTAATCAAGCCAGCAGTATCAGATTTCCCCCGAGAATGAGGGTAAGGTTAGAAATGACAGAGCAGAGTTTATTTGTCATATTTCTAAAGGAGCAAAAACATTCAAAAATAAGTCGAAATGCCAAACAAACAAACAGCTGTATGTGATAAATGCAAATGTCAATGGAGGTATAATGACTACAAGAAAATAATATGCTTGAGTGGTAAAATAAACCTCTACAGCCCTATGGCACAAAGGGAAATAAACAGAAGGTAGTGAGCGTGTGGTAAATATGAAAACATAAACCATAAGGAATGATGACTGCATACTAGAGGTGCCCTGTTGGCTGTAAGTCCTCCACACTGTCAGCTCCTTATTGAGGAGCTTCTGTTGTGGCTGTGGGTGTGCTGTAATAGGATCATCACTCAGCAGAGACCAAACAGCAGCGTCTCTCTTTGGGGACTTTGTCAGAAATCCATCGACTGTATGCGTCTCATTAAAGTCCTCATTACTCTTATAGAGGAGGTAGTGTTGTAGCTCTCATAAACACTGCATCTGCCATCACCTTTGAGAAGTGAAAATATTATTAGATATTTAATGAGTACACTACACATATATGGATAAATATTAACACAAAGAGATGGAAGAGGAAGCTTTATGTGGTCTGCATTAATGACATTTTTTTTAATTCAACAAACGTAATGACTGCAATATTGTTAGAGCAAATGATCTGCTTTTTCCTGACGTTTTTGGCAGGGGATTTGCAGAGATCAAGGACTTGCATTTTGTTGAAATTTCGTCTTCCTATTCTTCATTCTCTACATCCACCTCTTCTTTTTCTGTCTTACCTGCAGTGAAGTCCAGTATGTTGTTCTTCAGAATGTGGCAACAATGACAATCAAAAGAAGGGTGAGTTACTTTGTGTGTGTGTGTGTGTGTGTGTGTGAGTGTGTGAGAGAGAGAGAGTGAGAGTGAGAGTGAGATCACGTTTTTTCTCTCTCTGTGTTTCATAGGGGATGTTTGAACCATATCTGAAGAGTTTCTACATCCGCTCCACAGACCCTACCCAGATCAAAGTCCTCAAGGTTCTTTTCTATTCTATGACTGGTTTCTCTAAACAATGAGGCATGGCAGTATCTACCCTATATCTATCCTTATGTGCACTATGTGATATGTATTGTAACTTCAGATGTTTTTTTATTGCACTGTAGACAGTGTACACCAGTTTAAAAGTGATATTTCACCATTTGCAGCTGGAGGTCCTGACCAATCTGGCTAATGAGACGAACATTTCCACCATTCTCAGAGAGTTTCAGGTAAAGTGAAAATCAACTTGCGGCATCAGTGAACTCTCTTTGCCTATGACTGCACTGACTGAATATTTTTCTTGCAGACATATATAAAAAGTATGGACAAAGATTTTGTGGCTGCCACAATCCAAGCCATCGGCCGCTGTGCCACAAACATCGGTGAAGTGAGGGACACATGTCTGAACGGCCTGGTGCAGCTGTTATCTAACCGAGATGGTGAGTAGAATGGGACTTTATGAAATGCTCTTGGTGCTTTTTTTTAAAGGGGACAAATTGTGCTTTTTATTATTTTCCCACATTTTTATAGTGTAATATATCAGGGGTTTTGCGTTGAATATTGTCAAAGTTGCACAACTGGAGGTTCATGTAAAGTGAAAATCATATGCCTGATATGCTTCGAAAGCTTTGTTTTTTCATTTTGATGCAACACATTCAAATTTGCTCCCATGTATACATGGCTAGACACACTCACAAAGCACAGGGCTAGGGAGCAAGAGTTTGACCAGCATCCACAGTTTCACAGTCGGTGGATGCAGCTGGCCAATCCGAATGGAGCAGTAAAATGGCTCGTTTTCACACCTCTAATTAAAAATAAGAACACATACAATATGTCCCTTTTAAAATGATATTCTATAGTTGATACTGATTACATTTATTTAAGTTCAGTTTACTTTTTCTTATTTGTGCAAATATATGATACAATTAGTTGGTAAAGATTCTGAAATTTTAGAAGGTTAGATTAAACACTATATTAGATTGAGCAAATCTCACCTCAAAACAAACGTCGTTCAGGCAAAACTAAGTTAGAGTGGAAAAAAGGGAGCTCAGTGTGAGGTCTATAAGCCAGTGTTACAGAAAACAGCATTATAGCTCAATAGCTTAAGTCTGGTCCAATCAGTAAAAGTAATAGACTCAATTTGCACTCTGCATCGCTTAATGATTTCAATGAAGGAACTCAACCGTTGATGATGAAGAGTGTATAAAAACTCAGTCACCATTCCTTCCTTCTTCTCTCTCTTCAGAGCTGGTGGTAGCAGAGTCGGTGGTGGTTATCAAGAAGCTGCTGCAGATGCAGCCGGAGAAGCACAGCGACATCATCAAACACATGGCAAAACTCACAGACAACATCCAGGTGAGTGTCTCTTTTATTTCACTTTTTATTTGTATTTTTTTGTATTTAATACTGTACAGTGTCCTTGAGTTTGAGAAAGGCGCTTCAAATCGAATTTATTATTATTATTATTATTATTGATTTTTGTGTGATTTGCCCACTTCCAGTGTAAGATGTTTTTAATGTGTTTGTGTTCTCATTGGCCATTGGCACGAGCCAGTATCCTCTGGCTGATAGGGGAATA
>OMOW01107950.1:0-12602 GCA_900312555.1 Lamprogrammus exutus
TATTATAAGAAGAAGAAGAATAAAACTGAGACGTTACATTTATATAGATAAAAGATTCTTAATGGCTGGTGAGCTCAGGCTCTTGTTTACACTGATCATCCTTGTGGCGTTTGAACAACTTGAATACGCTGCTGTGGTAAATTTGATTGATTGGAGATTATTTGCCAGGCACACATTTGTCGATGTAAGGCCCCACAGCTGTCTGAAGACCTCATGGACAAGATTCTGTCTGAGGATCTAGAGGAGGATGAGAAGCTTTGAATGTCTCAGAGAGCAACGTGGCCTCTATCTTTCTAAAATAGAAATTATTAGGAACCACCAAGACTCTTTGAAATGAACACATGCTATGTTTGTATTCAGATCGCGGTAAAATCTGTCGCCGCGTGACTGTGTGTTGTTCTAAAATTTTAAGCTGGTTCGATTTCTTATTTGGTCGGAACGGCAGAAAACCTCAACCACCTGATAAGATGTAGATTCACACTGTGATAACATGATACAAACAAATCAACACGAAGAGGTGAGCTCGGCTGACGACGACTCAACAAACGTTTCGTGTGATTGTTTATGGATATAGAGCATCTGAAATTCTAACATGAAGAGACTTCCAGCAAAAGTTAATGCATCATTGGGACTTACGCAGCGTCAGTTTGTTAGACTGACGATGATTAAAGGAAATATTGATGGATTAAAACCCATAAATGGACTCTGTGTGACAGTTGGATGGACATTGGGTTCTATTTGCTCCAGCAGTGTTAAGTCATTTAACTTTGTCTGAATGTGTGATTTGTGATACTCTGGCAATGTTGCAACATTTCATGATTTTCAGGTCATTTACATGCAAACTAAGTCACCGATATTTTGTTAAGTTAGAAGTTGGGGCATTCTGGAGTATTTATCTGGGGTGAGGCAGGTGATCCGGATGAGTTGATGAAGCACAGGTGACACGAATGATCAATTAACAGAAGTGTGTATGAGTCCATGGTTAATTATGCTGGTGATGATGGAGTGACTGATTAAAAGGCTCGTCTAAACCAGCCGAAATTCAGAAAGACTACATCAAAATTATCGCAGTTATTCTTTTTACACTTTTACACTCCTATGATTTCAGCTCAGTTGACACTGTATTTTCATGTAGAATGCTTGGTCCAAGTCAGATAAAAGTTGTCTCTTTCTCACATTTCTTTACCGTTTTGCCACAGTTTGCAGCCAAAGTTGAGTGGGCGTGGCTCAATCTACAAAAAGTGCTGTATCTCATGAATTAATTAATCTATTGTCACCAAATTTTGTGAACATTTGCAATCACTTCTTATGCAAAAAAAAAAACAAGAAAAAAAAAGTTAATCATATGTACATTTGTAATCATATTCCACACCCTATGAAATATTCTATCCTATTCTTTTTCAGGCCTACGTCTAGCGTACTTTGTGAGTTTCTTTATGAATAAAATTAAAATATTTCAGGGAACCTTTCCTCTCTGTTTCTAAGAGAAAAACTACAGTATTTTTGCTCTGCTCTACAGACTGGGAGTGCGCTGGAGATATATTCTTTTTCTCTAACAAAACAGCGTTATTCCACAGTAACATGAGCAACCTCTCATTCCCTGATCCAAAGAGTCGCTCACTGAAACTGAAATCTATCTTGTATTTCACAATAAAAGCAAAGCAAATGGGAAAATATATGAAGTGAGACGATACTTTCCACCTCTGGAGACACGGGTTGTATCAGTTGTGCAAAAAGGACTAATTCTAGTGTAAAATATGCATTTTAACTAAGCTGTAACCACGCCTCCTTGTTGTTTCAGTGAGATCCTGGGTCGTGAGGAGCTGTGGCACGTCCTCCTCATTGTCCCAACTTGTTTCTCAGTGCTTCAGCTTCTCGTGTTGCCTTTTTTCCCCGAGGCTCCCAGATACTTATTAATAGAGAAAGGTGACGAGGAGGCCTGTAAAAAAGGTTGGTATGTTTCCTCTCATAATTGTTCTAACAACCATTTGAGTTTGTGAGGTCTTTTAGAACACCATTTCAATATCCTCAGAATGCTTCATCCCTGACACCTGATGTAGGATTGAGACAGCAAAAATCTTCCTCTCAAATTTTTATATGAGGACCAAAACACATGTCCTTCTTCACACTCTCTGGTCTTCAGCTCTGCAGAGTTTGTGGGGCCAAGGTGACTACAAACAGGACATAGAGGAGATGCTGGCTGAGCAGGCGGCCATTGATGTTGCCCAACCAAAAAGTCCTCTGGAGATGCTGAGGGACCCGAATGTCCGGTGGCATCTTATCACCACTGTCATAATTTGCAGCTGCATGTTGCTCTCAGGCATGTCTGCGGTGAGGATGGCCCTGATTTTGGAAATAGGCACTCTGAGGTGTTTGACATTTTGATATCCACCTCTTGAAATCCAACTGTCTTCTCCTTCTACTGTTCTTCTCTCTCAGATCAGCATCTTCTCCTTTGACATCTTCCTGGAGGCAGGTATTCCTGCTGAGAACATACGCTACGTCACCTTGGGTCTCGGAGTAGCTGAGATTCTCCCCCTCATCTTTTGCGTGAGTGACTTCACTTCCTTACTGTGTACCTGAGCTGTTAACCAGTAGCTTTGAATGGCTGCCGTGCACTGCCACGCACGGCTAAATAGAACACATTTGCTGCACTTTTGCTGCTGTTTTGTTTGGTAACACAACATAATGACAACTCTTGCATTTTCCCACCAGAAATGCACCAAAGTGGGTTATACAATCCAAAAACAGTAGTAATGACCATTAATTTTCTGTAAAACATAATAATCTTGTCAAATTTCAAATATATGTAGCCTGTGAAATTAGGTATTACACAGGACACAAAACTTTTCTGGGGTTCTTTGGTGTGATTTAATGGATTTTCCATTAGGGAGACATTCTCACTATGGGCATATATATTAACTGGCATGTTTAAATGGATAGACATTTTATACACAAGGGGTGTAGAAATTGTGTCTTTTTAAATAAGTGTTAGTGCGATAAGAGTGAATTTATTCTTTCATTTCATGTCACAGTCAGTATGTTTACATCTACTCAGTACTCAGAGTACTTGGCCTTACTGTGATCCAAGGCAAAAATCCCATCAAGCCGTGCACATTGACAGAATCAATAGGACTCTGCCACTTTCCAAATATACGTGAGGTGTTTTCTAATCCATAATCATACATGCGACATACTCAGATCAAGATGTTTACATTTCTGAATAAATCGAATTACTCTTACTCTGTCAGTTACTTGGAGTAAGTTTGATTTGCGCCTATTTCAATCGCTTTAAGGCACACATATGACGTTTGACATACCCACTTTATTGCCATAATCGCAGGATAATCAAAGTTTTAAAGTGCATGTAAACGTGAGTGTGTGAGATGAGTATGTTGATGGGTAGATGTTGAATTTGAGTGGTATTTGATGCATGTCAGACAGTGTGTGTGTGTGTGTGTGCCTGGTGAATCGTAGCTTCAAGGTGGAAATGTGTCATCAACGTGTCATCCATCTGCTAAGGATACTACTTTTCCTCTCAGGGTTTCCTCATCGAGCACACGGGAAGGAGGCCGTTGATCTGGGTGGGCTTCGGTGCCATGTCAGCTAGTTTGGTGTTGATCACAGTCACGCTGACCCTGAAGGTAAACATACCCATCTGTGTGAATGCTTAACACAGGACCAGCCAGAGCTTTTGGTAGAAGGCGCTCGCAATTGCTATTTCAAACACGCTAAAGGTAGAAATACACTCGATATGAAATCCAAACTGACATGTAGAAATGATTGGTGGCTTTGAGAGAATGATCTGAAAATCTCCTCCCAGAAGTTGCTTAAGGATTGGCAAGTCCAGAACATATGATCTGTTGTGGCTGGATTATGGAGACACCTTGGACTTGGACACGCTTTCAATGCATTCTATTGTTTCTGTGCCTGTTTTGACATTAAGACACACTGCTGAGTAGATCAGAACCAATTATCAACACTATTCAGATGATTCTAGAATAGCATCAGAAAAATAAAAGTTGCAATTAAAGTAAAGCATTTTGTCTCCATACAGGATTCCACTTATTGGGTTCCATACGTCACTGTTGGCTTGCTCATCCTCTTCATCATCTTCTTTTGTGGAGGACCTGGTACGTGCCTGTGCAAAGTGTGTGTGTCGGGAAACTGGGATTTACATTGCAAATCCAATAGAGAAAAGGAGAAACTTATTGACAAAGTTTATGTGCTGGGCCATATTTTCCTTCTCTCCGGTTATAGCTGGAGTTTCATCATCTCTCAACCACGAGATGTTCGTCCAGTCCTATCGCCCGGCAGCGTTCGTCATTGTCGGGATCTTCCGCTGGTTGTTGTTTTCTCTGGTGACAATGATCTTTCCTTTCCTTATCGTAAGTGCTTAACACCACAAACATAAATAGAACTTTCAGACAAAGGTGATTAGCTCACATGACCATGTTTCCTATCCCAGAATGCCCTAGGCTCGTACAGCTTCATGCTGTTTGCCTGCGTGTCCCTGCTGGGCTCTCTTTACACCTTCTTCTTCCTGCCCGAGACCAAAGGGAAGAGCCTGCTGGAGATCTCCGAGGCGTTCCAAGCCATCACTGTGTGTGGGAAATCCTTCGCACAGGAGAGAGGAGTCGAGACCAAGTTGTGAGGCAGCGCAGATAGAGATTATTTCGAATTAAGAGGGAAATAATGTATGTATTTCTCTGTGTAGCCGAAAATTATGGTTAAAATTTGTTACTTCGTTGTACATGCACCATCCGATATTTAGATAAGTATTTGTGTTGTTTTATCTTAACCTCTTAGCCAGTAATGACTGCGAAGCTGTCAAAGTAATAATAAGTTTGTTTACTGTTGGGAACTATAACGTTCAGTTTTACAATGTTTCTATGTCAATCCTTCATTAGTTGTGATAAACCAGCCCAGTGACTTGCTTTCTTAATGACAGTAAAACCATACAGCCACCTTCACAATGATTAAAATCATTAGGAATAAGTTTACCTTTACCCATTCCTTTAAACGCGCATTTCTCTTATGCTCAAAGAATTTGCCAAAAACACTGCAACTGTGCTGACTTGTAGATTACCCATGCCTGTTTCACATTTTAGTACGCCTACAGGGGCTTTGTGGTTGTTGCCCGAGGTCAGCAGAGGTCAATAGTTTCATCCTCCAGTTTTACAGAAATAAATTAGATTTTAGTCCATTTGGGCTCCGCTGTCTCTTTCTTGACCAGTGTGAGGAGAGAGATCAATGGAAAATGTACCACTTGACCCCAAACACTGTGCAACATTGTTGTTTTCCCTCTCTCTCTCTGGGGAAATACCAAAATCCTTCAATTTTAAATTTTTGCTTGATGAATCTTATTTATAATCCTCCATTAATGAATCAGCTCTCCCATAAGGCAGAGCATCAGACAAGACAAAATCTACAAGACAGCAGATATTAATCAATAAGTAGCTTAGCGGTCATATAGAGGGTAAGTACAGACATAAACAATAACAAAATGTTATCCTGAAATAGAAAGAACTTCCAGACTCAGTCTCAGTTTATTTGACAATAAAGCAGGATACATCTCAGCTTAATAGTCTTTACCTTGATATTAAGACAGTGGCGATTGAACATGACACCCCGGCATAGGCAGCATCTATTAAAACAATATTTACTAGTTAATAATATACATACAAAAGTGATTAAACAGGAATCAACATATGTACACTCATGGGAAGATTCGCCATGGCGATTCCAGAACAGTAAAATACATGGACAGTGCATAGAGGAGCATAATTCTAATTCAAAAAATTCTAAATCCTTATTAAATCAATAAAATCAATTTCTGAATTCATTTCAAATTAATTTCTTCAAAATTGCCTATTGGATGTTTTGTCAGAAAATCTTCACCTGTCCTTTTATATTCTGCTTTAACTATCCAATCAGCTTATCCTTCACTCACTGCTGGTCTCTCCTGCATCATTAGTGTGAATTCTTTAAATAAAGACCTTCCTCAGTCTTCCTCACCCCCATCAGGCTCTTTTGGGGGTTTCTTCCCATAATGACGTGTTTAAGGCTTTCAGCTGCTTTATCGCTGACCTGCAGCTGCTGGCCACTAAGCACATGGTTTTGCCCACAGTTCTGTACCCTTGGCTGGGGTAAGCATCTTATACTAACACCCTGCTACTCCTTGTTACAACTGGAGGGGGATTAACTGAAGGAACCAGATTAATGACTAATTAATGACTATTATTATTATTATTATAATGACAAGAGAAACACATTCAGGATTAGAATGTGGAAAAGTACTGTTTAGTGCTGACATCATGGATGAGGTCCCAGTGCCTTTAATCTGCTGAAATAGATGTAATGCTCCAGTTTTGTCAACAGATAGCGCTGTTAATCTTCTGCTGATAGTCTAAAACATGCATTTGAGATACAGCCCCCAAAAGAAACAGTAACACAAACCACATAAGGAACCAATGCGGATTATTTCAAAGTGGTTAATGGTTACATTTACATTCTGTAAATCCTGTATTTTAGGCTTCCATAAGTATGACACCTGCCAAACTGTAAATTGGTTGATTTCTGCTTGCCTCTATGTACATTTTAATGACTCCTTTTGTTGTGAAATCAATCTAATTTGAAATCTCTGTAATCTCTGTCTTCTGCCACTGAATAGAAAAATATGCCTTTGCGAAATACAATAAAAAGAGAATTTGTTACATTTCTGCATCAAATCCTCATCGTATGTTTTCTCATCTTTACCACAGTCACAATAATACAAACACAAACTGCTCAACGTAATGATAAAGAAATAACAGCACTTTTAGACATTCACAGTCTAGGTTTTAAATCTAAGTGAACCTCTGGGCTAATGACTTCTCCAGCAGGTAATTGGAGTCAGGTGTTCCAATCAATGAATTGGAATTGGAGGTGTGTGTCATTGATGTGACCTGGCCCTGTTACAGTCAGACTGCTGGGACAAACTACTGCAAACAAATGAGACAAAGGTTTATCTTTAAGCCACAGCAGATGAGCACCAAAACCCTGTGCCAACTGTGAAGCATCGTTGAGGGACCATTAGGCTTTGGGGCTGCTTTTCTGCTTCAAGGCCTGGCCAGCTTACAGTCGTTGAGGGGAAAATTAATTCCAAATTGTATTGAGAAATTTTGAGGGAGAATGTCAGAGTAGCAGTCTTTCATATGAGGCTTAACAGAAGATGGATGCTGCAACAAGACAGCGACACGTATCAACACAATACAAAAATAAGACATTGTGTGTTTTGGAACGGCCAAGTCAGAGTTCAGACCTTAACCAAATAGCAAGGCAACAGTATGACGTGAAGATGGCTGCTCATGCAAGAAATCAGAGTTATTGATCATCTGAAGCAGTTTTAGGGGGAAATGGTCTGAAATTCCTACTCATAGTCGTGTCAACACCAACAGGAAAAGTTGTGGTGGTTAATGCTGCTAAATGAGCTTCAACCAGGCATCATTACAAGGTTCACATACAGTATCTTTTCCAGCCTGGACTGGTCCATCTTATGCATTGAGCTGTACTATTGTTCCTGTGTCATTAGTTAAGGCAGAATTTATTTGTCTATTATTATAACTTAGGTAAAGATCAAACCTGTCAACCTGTTTACTTCTAGTTCATCTGCATATCTGCACACTCAATACTTAATCTCCTCATCTAATTTCTTATTCATATTTTGCATCAAATTGAAAACAACACTATTCTGGGTCATACTATGAAAACATTTTACAACGCTTAATGTTATTTTTAGGCATTTTACATCTTCCGCTAAGCCCCAAGCTCAAGCAGAATGTGAAATCCTTCTCCAGCAGGGGAACCCTGAGGGAGGAAAAGGTGAAATGAGGGCCATTACTCTTCAGTCTCTCCGCCTGGCAACACGGAGCTCCTGCAAATCAGAGAAGAGTGAACACTGTTAGATAAATTACAGACTAAATAAGTCAGCGTTTCATAAGTCCCAAGTTGTACATTTGGTCTACTTGGATGATTTCTAGAAATACAGTAACTGTGCTGATTTCTCCAGTGAATATGCCTGAACGTATCACGTGTGTTCCATGTGGATATGATTAATAAATTACATAATGTTAGTTGGCGTGCAGGTTGCGCAGACATTCCTACTGATTAAATTGTCCATTGTGTGTGAAGATTATCTACTTTGTCTAAGTGGAAAAGAATGAGCGGCAGATGCCAGAGGAATTAACAGCTCACACAGAGACTGAGGCAGTGTCGTTGGTGAAGGACAAAGACCAAATTTGTGTCTATGCCAACAAAAACCTGTCTTGTTGATGGTATATGAAAGTATTCGCAGAGGTGATAATGAATTTGTCCCTTACACCACGAGTCTATACGCTGAGCTACAGGACAATCGTGTGGTCCCCAGTCAGACTTTCTGATTACAGATTAGAAATTGCTAATGCGGATCCTTATCATAAACAAAAGGAAAACAACAGTGCATACATTTAACAAGATAACAATTTAAATAAAACTCACAACTGAATGTTACATGAAATTAAGATCATTGGTTGTAATATAGAATCCCTGAAAATACATTTTTGCTGAATAAATATGAATCCGTCTCCAATCAACTTCTTTCCGTCCACAGAAATGTCTTGCAATCTACAAAAACCGCAACTGCAAACATTACCAGATAAATAAGCCAGTTTCTGGATATGAATCATTAAATTAATGATCGTTTGCAGGTCTTGGAGGGGAAAATGCACCACTGTAAAGTCAACATCACATCACAGACCATCTCTGCCTCATTTACAGATGGGCACTTAATGGGTCCATCCGTCATCTCTACTAAACAGACACAGAGAGGCAGAAAGAGAAAAAAACATAGAGAGGAAAGAGAAAGAGAAAGAAGAAGGGAGCAGGCAAAAAGAGAAAGAAGACACTAAACTGATTAGCATTGGGAAAAGGGTTGGAAAATGTGAATGGTGCCTGGCGTTAAACGTTGCTAGCTGTGGCGGGTTTGGTACAGGTGGCACACAGATGGGGACCCCTCCCGGGACCCGGGGCTCGTTAATGAGTCACGGCAAGGAGGGGCAAGGCGGGCTGATATCGCGAACCAGACGGAGCCCTCTGGCAGCACAGCTTCGAGATACCCAGCATGCCGCTCTCCATTATGATGCGGGCGGCCCTCGAGCCGTTTGATCTGCGGATTAGCCCAAACCTGGCAACACTTCACTGAGCTGCGTGTCAGAACGAGCAAACGCTGGAAATGAATTGTTATATTTTGCTCTCACGATGGCTGAATGACAACAATGAGGCCTAATGAGGGCCCCCATAGAGACAAATTATGAGCTCTAATGAACTCTGTAGACCTTGATATGATTCCTGTTTATGTACTTTACCCAGCCTGAAAAAGAACTTCGATGTCAGGTATGTGAGGGATAATGTATTGTCAGCGGGTGATTATCCTTCAGGGCCATACAAGATCCTGATCACCCTTCCGGGGGTTAATTAAACAATAATCACCTGCTGACAATGCGTTATCCCGCCTATATAGCCACTTACCAAAGAAATAAATATTTTCAAATAGTCGCAACATAAATTTTAAATGATCATTGATGAATATTACAAAAAACAAGCTCTTGTTGAGAAAAATGGTGGCATATTGCCAATACTCTGCGCCAGCCTAGCAACTGCATTTTACTACATAACCAACAGCGGCTGAGTCTGCCGAACAAACCTACTAGCTAGCGACAAAGTAGCAGTCTCTTTAGAGTTTAAGTTAACTGTGAAATGCGACATGGTGAATAGGAAGTCATTGTTGCTTCTCAGTATGAAAACCTGACACTGCTTCTTGTTGGGTAAAGACAGGAAGGCAATGCTAGTTCATGGCAGCGATGCTAGTTTATAGCTGGCTAGGAATGCTGGTGATACAAAGTAGCTCAGCTGTGAAACAGAATCGGACACTGTGGTTGCCAGTTGACAAGGCGGTTATCAAGTTTGACCGTCGTTATTGAGAACTGACCATAGAATGCTGAGAAAAGGGTTTGGATTGAGGGGTGAAGCCAAATGGGAGAAAAGGTGTTGCCTGGTCACAGCTGAGGCCAACGGAAGGGCAAAGGTCATGGCTAACTAGCTAAGAATGCACCTCCAGATTAGAGGGTTTTGTTTGGGTCTAGCGGTATGACACTGTGCTGTCTCTTTACACACAATTGTGAATTGTGTATGAATGTGTGAATATAGACAATGAAGAACTTGTTGTTGGGGATAATTGCATTTTGGTCTGGTATGCAGGTTAGGACGTTGAGGAGAGTTGTTGCAGACACAGTGTTAACACCTCAGAGCCACTCAAGGACACACGGACACGAAACTGTTCACCAACCAGAGGGGATTGTGATCAGGGAAGGAAATCCCCTCTGCCTTCGTGCCCCCCTGTGCAAACTATCTGGCATGTTGAGCGATTAAACCAGTCATATCCGGATTTAGTGACAGAATATGGGGATCCACACTGTGGGGAAGCACAGAGAAAACATCCCCCAAACATTGCTACATCTCCACTGATGTAGGTTCGGTGAGTTATCCACTTTCACCTTTTTCCTCCATTCTGTCTTATCCATCTGAACGTCACACTCGCGGAGAGGTTGAGATGTTCCTGCGATGGCCGTTCAGCAGGACTCAGTGCGTCTGTTTGTGTTGCTCTGGCACATGATTAGCGAGGTAATTGAACACACATGATGAGGCAGAAAGAGGGGGGCAGAGCGGTGGGAAGGACTCGGTCGTTCCTGTCATGTGTCTCCTATTCACCAAGCCTGTTTGTATGTGTGTGTGTGTGTGTGTGTGTTTGTACCTGTGTGTGTATACAAGAACATGCTAGTTCACCATCGGCATTCTTCGTTTGTAAATAATTGAATCAGGCTATTTTAGTTTTGTTCAGAGCACGGCTGTAATTTGCAGCCGTTCTGCTCTTAAGGGCCGGTAATTATGGCTTTTAGAGTCTCCCAGAACGACTCAAACAGCTTCAACTCATGACAGCTGTGCTGCACACACACCCACACACACACAAACAAACACACACACACTCATTGCTGTTAATTAAAGTAAAATGGTGCATTTTCCAGCTGAAGTGGCTTTGAATACACGGGTTCTACTCCACTTGGTAAATAAAGGGACTTAAAAGTTTTTATGAATGAATGAGCGCACAGGGTTTCTACACTGATTTGCCAATTAAATTCCACAACTTTTCCATGACTTTTCTGTGCTGTGATGAGTAAAATAAGCCTCAGAACTACATTAGTGTTGTAAACTCAACTTGTCATGTACACATGGGTTCGTCAGCATACATGCAGAACGTGATGCGCGTCTCCAACTTTTTCAGCAGATAACCCCTTTTCCCCTTCTCCCTAACAAATTTTAAGAATTACACAACCTTTCAATATGATAAAGGGAAAAACAACTTTTTTTGTCTTTAATTTACTGTTGGGGTTCATAAAATGCCAATTTCACATAATTTGAGCGATGATAAAGAACATTAAAAAGCGAGGCTACGTAAAAGTTATTCCCCCCCATTTTCTGAGTTGTTGGATGAATTCACCTTAACAATAAAAACAGACTTTACATTTGGTTTGACCAAGCCCTAAACAGGACTTCTGTCTATTTTCACTTTGTCACCTGATTTGTGTTGTTGACACATAGCTCAGAGTTAATGAAAGGATGGCTCTCACACACTCACACACTGGCTACTGTCTGTCCCTAATAAACCGCATTGCAGAGAATGTAATTACTTTGACAAATAAGAGATGAACAAAAAATAGAGATAAACTAAATAAGCCATTTCAACAATTTGTCAATAGATTTATTAGAATCATTAACTCTTCGATTAGTAGAATTTCAAATTTAACTTCACGTTTGAATTTTACACTCTTATGAAGACGTGGACGGGATTCTAAAGTTTATATAAATATCAGATTTTACAAGTTTTAATGCTGACATTTTATTGTGCAGTACAAACAAATTTTCCTCTGTTCTGACCGGCAAAGGAGAAGCTGAGAGGAAGAGAGAGCAGAGGAGGTGAAGATTGGTATGAGGATGAGAAATGGGGCACGTCCCATTTATTAAACGTTACAAGCATGATTGCTGTCCCATCTGATGCCAAAGCTTTTTAGATGGCTTTTTGTGTTAAAAAGAAATGTAAAGAACAGGAGAAAACATGGGAATTGCCATCTTTTCTCAAAAACAAACTAAACAAAAGACTGTAGGTAATTTGTGTGTCGTGTTTCTTACCACTCCTGGTTCTCGTTTACTTAGAAATAGACCTTGGCTGACCATATGAGTGTCACTGTCACTGCTGGAAGCTTCAGCTTAGGGATTATCTCCCCACCATCCGCTACCTTGATTATGGCACGGCCCAGAAAGCATATGGCTGCAATCTGCGGCACCCCCACACTGTACTGCCTCCATTTGCTTGGAATTGAACACATTGAGAACACACACACACACACACACACACACACACACACACACACACAACATAACGAGCAGCGTAACAAAGATTCCGCTCATCCTGATAATTAGCTGCTAGAGAGCGGACAGCAGACAGAAATCAGCACCATTGTGGTGTCAGG
>OMOW01107955.1:0-20130 GCA_900312555.1 Lamprogrammus exutus
ACAAACCCCCTCCGATCTCACACACAAGAAAAGCCCCCCTTGAGAGAGGCAAAAAAAAAATAAGAAAAGGAAACCCCCCGCCCCCTCGTGTAATCTTCCATACCCGCCAGTGCTTCAGCATGCGGCTACGTTGCGGGTTCTCACCACGAGAGAACTGCAGAAAAATGGTGGCCAAGGCCGTCGTCTTTCCCTTCCCATTTTCATTTCCTGTGATTTGTCCACCACCCCTGCCCCATCCAAGCACCCCCACAGCCAAAGCAGATACCGCTGTGTTCTCCGGGGGGGGGAAAGTGCTGACTCACAGCACAAAGGCGAGCCTGTGTTGCTGCGTGGGTACTGTAGCGTAGCATAGGGCATTGCCACAAGCCAAATGAGCCGGCACGAGGCCACTTCAATCCGGACCGGCTCCATCACTGAGCCGCCCTCGCACAGGCCCGTCAGAGAGCTTTTTGTCTTTGAAGAAGCACGGCGCTGAAGCCAAGGTTGGGCGTACTATGCATATAGGGTGGTAAGGTGCTCCACTGGCATAATGAGGTGATTAATATGATAGTTATGATCCTACCAGCACATTTTAAATTGAGGCAAGGGCCAAATCAGCAATTTTCATCAAGTGCACTTTATGACATTTTAAAACAACTTGATGAAATATAAATTATCCTGATGACTAAAATCAATTGGATATTGAATAAGTGCTTTTCACAGGATACAGGCAATAAAGGAGCTCTGTGCATCCATTCACTATGACATAAACTGAGTGCACCTCAAAGCTTCATCAAGCATCATTAAACAATATTTTAGATATTTTCCTTCAATACAAGAAGATCTACATAATGTGGATGATTGCAATTTGAACCAAATAGACTTTAGTCCATAAAAAAAGGTTATCACTTAATGTCTTGACTTGTGCAATCTAAAACTTCTACTGCCTGATTCAAATTTGCATGAAATGAGTTGAACATAACTCTGTTGAAACAGCATTATGCATTTATTTGATTTCTGTGTGGTGGTAATGAACAGGGGCTGAAATTATGTATAAATTGGCCTATAGGACTGGCTAAATCAAAAACGGTTGCATTCTGGGACTTCAGGCCACAAAATCTTTTATACGGGTGTTTCCATATAGGGAATAGGGCTTCCTGACAGCAATAATTTCTAACACGATGAGGAATCATCCATCAAAAACCGACAGCAATTTTTCCAATCAGGAACCAAGGTAAGCCACAGAGTGTGGACTTTGATGTACTTTGGTGTTTTCGGAGGGTCAGGTCTGCCTGAAGACATCTACCCCAAATTTATTTCACATGTCTCCAAGTGTATTTGTTACTCAATGCTGACTTTAAACATGATAAATCTGAAGACAAGATCGCATCACTCTCCTTACCTTTGTTGTTGTAGACGTCTAGGTAGTTGGGTGCCGAGAAGATGGTGATAAGGGATGGGAAGCCAGTGGTCTGACTCTTTCTGTACATGCGGTACCTAGTAAAAAGCCCACATAAGTAGAAATCATTAGTAAACATTACAACAGATCGTTCATGAGTTGCTCATTGCTGTTAAACCCATGGGATATGACTGAGATCAACAATATTTCTAGATTGTTTTTGCCATGGCTGTGTGTGTTTGTCTTGTGTGTATCAGCAAGAGGAGCAACTCAGAATAGCCCCAAGAGAGCAAATCCCTGGATTACAGGTGAAAGATGTCCTTACAGACTCGCAGCCGGCATTACAGTCAAACCAAACTACTTTGATTTATTTCTCTGATCTCCAAGCAAACGTCTGTGCTGAGTGTTGTCTTAGTGTTTGAAGTGGAACTAAGCTTTAAATAAACTAAAATAAGCAACTTAAAGGAACCACACAAAAGGTTTATTTGCTGCACCAAACCTTGTAATAATTGTTTCTTATTTAAAAGGACTAAAAAATGGTTAAAAAAAACATGTTTTATACATGTGGTTTGAGGCAGCTTGGGGCAGAAACCTCATCTGAGACGTGGCAAGGTGTCCCATGTGACCACACTGTGGGAGTGCAATGATAAACAACTGTGTGCTGAGCCTCCCACCGCTTGAACTCTGCTTAGAGGAAGACTAGCTTGACACATCCGCCCACCTGCCCGCTTTGAAAACCTAACACTTGAAAAAGGGTTTCTAGCTCCTTTGTTACAAAACCAAAGTGCACTGTTAGCTTTTGTTGTCGCCAACGTGCATATAAGGGGGATAACAACGGAGACAGAAATGACGTGGGAAGTGATTTTACATTTGCCTCCATGGGACCTGACCAACCTACTTTTGGCACTGGACTCATTTTCATATCTGGGATTAACAGGACTTCTCTCAAAGTTCAAACTCCATCTAACTCGCTCTCCAGACATGCTCGAGCAAACCCTTGGAGCCCTGGAAAGGTTTTCAATTAACATCCAGGCCACTCTGCTGTGTGACAGTGGGGTGGGGAAAATAATGACACAACACTCACCCAGCATCCTGCGCTTCATGGGCCCGGATGATAGATAATAAGTTATTGTGTTGTAGAAAGTCACAGACTGCAGGGTAGCTGTTGAATAAAAAGACAAACATTTGGTTTAATCCTGCATCAGGTGAGATTGGGAAGAAAAATCAATAGAAAAAAACAAGTATTCTATGGGTAGACTGATTGTTCTCAGAGAAACTGTAGACAAACACAGAGTTTGAGCTAAATTTAATCTCAAGCAAACTGTGGTTTATAAGAAACCATACAGCCTTGAAGGATTGGCTGTGAGTGTCAAGACGAAGGCTTTCTTTCCAAAATATCACATTTAACTTCTATTTTTCCATCCAAGTTTTTTTTTTTTTTTTTTTAAAAACCAAAGGTATTTTAACCTCTAAACACGCCAATATTTTGTGAGAAAAGGTCTTATGATGACTCATGCCCACTCAATAAACCATAATGTGCATTTCTTTTAAAATGTCAATCATTCTATTAAAAGAAGATGCATGATTTTCTAAAACAATGGAATTTTACTTCAGAGGGAATAAAAAAAACAAAACATGATTTATTGCAGACTATTTCTTATAAAAAATACCATGTGCTCATGCTGATCTCATTGGTCTGTGACCAGAATTAACAGCTAACAACCAAACTACGGTGAAGTTCCAGGGTTTTCCACTCTACAACCTTTCTTTCCTCAACATCGGCATCCATTGGAAATTCCCATTGCTGGGCACAAGTCGCGTCACGGCCAAAGAGCTTTTATGTAAGATGTGTTGGTCTCGAAAACCTGCAACGACTACTACAACACTTCTGAGTTACATCTAGTTCTCAAATTCTTACTGAACATCAGACGCCATGGAACAAAAAGGTTAAATTCTGGCGTTTTTTTCTTTTTCGTCTTTCTTCAAAGACACAAATAAGCAACAGCAATGTTTTGGGATTTCGTGCGCATGAAATGAACAAAAAGAGGAATAAATGTTTTATTTCTCACTCAGTTTCCTGCAGCAGATGTAGATGCTTAGCATATGGAGCTGTTCAGTAATACAAATGCTTTTTGGCTTCTCGATTTGTTTTCTGCTATAATGATTTCGAAATGAGTGCATCCCCCATCTGTCCAACAAGAGGGCACAGATGTTAATGAGTTGATGGACAACATGACAAGTTGTGCATGACTCCAAACAAAAATGAGAAATGACTTCAATGTGTGCAATCACTAAGGCTCTTTCCATGCTTACTACATTACACTTGGCCAACGATAGAATGCATAAACACCAATGATAGGAGAGGGGAAAAATCTGTACTGCTGAGAGGTGGTTTGAATCTGAAATATGCAATTTCACGCCTGAATTATGATTGTTAAAGTGTTTTGAGGGAACTTATGGTGATGGGGCAAAATACTGGTTGGTGTAAGACACATGAAACCAGAAAGCTGACAGATTTTGGAGGGGTGTAGAGCAATGCTTCTCTCCCAGTCTGGCTTAAATTGTGTCTTAAATCTAGAATGCCAGCGTGCTGCCAATTAGTGGCCACCCCCTGGGCAGATGAAGTGGAGGATGCTGATGAAAACAAGCCGACAGGGGAATTTTGACCAAATAGCAAAGGGCTAACTGGGATGCTGGTACGGTAAAACATGTAACAGAGATGTACAGGTTAACTAACATTTCCATTCTGCCTTTTCCAATCAGGTGATATCGGTACCATTAGGAGTTGTTTCGGCAAACATTCTCATACATGAACTGTAGATCTCCAGAGTTATGCCTTACTATATATAAACTAACACAAATAGCCTGGACAAATCCACACCTACAAGACCAGCAGCGCAAGTTAATTTATAAGCATGGATATTAAAATACCATTTAGTAAAGCCACTATTTTAAAAAAAAAAAGAAAGAAGCATTTTCACATTAAAAGCCTGCAGCCATTTCTAACTACTTCTGCTGGAGTGCCCCCGGCATGCCAGGGCCAAGTAAGCATCGCTCAGGCCATAATGAGCAAAGGGAGCACCGAACACATTTAGAGGAAGGTCTGTGCCTTGTGGTAATGTACCAGTTCATTACATTTTGTGACAGTGGGAGCTGCCTGCTGCAAGCATTTCCTCTGTTTGTTCAGCTCCTGAGCTCAATTTAATGTAATGCGGGTTACATAAATACCGGCGACAGTGTAAGGAGAAGTCAGGGACTATTAATGTGGAGTGCAGTCCCCCGACTCACAGCTCCTCAGTCCGAGGACTGAGAAAATGAAAAGACCAGGGCAAAGAAATCAATATTTTGCTGGAGAGTTCCATGATTTATTATTGACAGTGTTAGTACTTCATTTAGTTCCCTACCTATGTGTACTTTCCCTGCATATTCTATCAATCAGGGACGTTAGGAAAATGTTTTCAGTGTACTGTACAGTGACATATTTATCAAAAATGATGGTGTATCAGCTTAATACTGAAACGTTCATATGGCAGTAGTATGGAGTATTATGGACTTAGTGGCACATGTATGATGATATATCGTCAATATCAATATCATAAAACATCGGAACAAAATACGAGTTAGCTTTGTGAAAGAGTGCGTGCTCACCTGTAGAAGTAGGAACAGCCCCGCACTGTGTTATGTGAGAAATGATCTTGGCTCTTCTCATTCCCAAAGTCCTCCAGAGGGTCGGACCACAGCAGATCGCACATTGGTCCATATGCTGGAGGCTCTTTGAATCTGTCTAGCTGTGGGAAGACAATAAGGAATCTGTCAGCCTGTCTGACTTGAAATATGCCTGTATGTGCTGGTGCAGTGTTTCTACTTTTCTCTGGCTGCCATGACCAATTAAATCGGGTCCTCGAGTGTACTTTCACTGAAGTGATTTAAAAAAAAAAAAAAATTCAAGGTAAAAAAAAGAGCTGAATATTCAAAACACACTGTATAGATCGTGTGTCAAATGCAGCACTCATAGAGAATGGCAGCCAATCTGTTGGAGCTATGAATGTAGATGACTTTGCTTTCAGCCAAGAATAGCTCTTTCTCCAATAAAAGATTGTAGATTACCAGATGGGTAGCGTGATGGACAGTCTGATAGAGCAAATTCTATTATGCATGCCCCCTTATTGCAGCCACAAAATCCATTTGAAATCCAATTGAATTAGTACGAAAGCGAGGTCCGACTCGTCGAAATTTTTTAATCAGTGAGGACCACACTGGTGCTTCCAATCTTCCAGTCCAAGTTCTGAACAGCATTTGAGATGAAGCTGGATGAATTGATTCATATATTGCAGGCGAGGTTGTTATTTTCAAAGCATATCATACTGAAGCAAACAGCTTTCCTTCATTGAATAGATGAAGCAGAGAGGAAGCTCCAATTTTCAAACAACAAAAGAACTGTATTTTAAAGCCAATAAAGCCAACACACTATAAAAAACAAACAAACACACACACACATACTTTCTAGAATTTTAGAGAAAATAGTCTCAATCAGACACATACTTTCCTGATGTCGTCAAGATTTGTGACTTCTGGAGACAGTCCTCCGTGTACGCACAGGAACTGCTGGTTCATAAGTGCAGCCAGGGGAAGGCAGTCGAAGGCGTCCATACATGCGTCATACACCCTCTCTGAATACTTAATTCTACCTGTCATGGGGGGAAACAGGGCAGGGAATGAGAGCACGCCAAGTCAAACAACACTCCTCTCATACATTGGGGCAGTGTGCTAGTGTGGGATGGAAAGGCTCTGCAAAGTGCCAGAAAACATCCCAAAGACATTTTAAAAAACAGTGCAATTTCACAGCGCTTTTATGTTTTTTTCCCTGCTCTGTCTGGGTCCAACAGAAATAGTTTTGACATGTGTAAATATCAAAAAGGGTAAGAATCTGACTGAATTCTTTACCATGCCAGAGGGCACTTTTCAGTGGATGTTTGAGGTCAGTGGCAGCGCTGGATGCATAATGGACCGCTTTTAGAAAGAATAACTCAGTTCTTCCTCCCCTCTGTACAGACTGGACTGCTTAGACTCAGTTTTGATTGGGATAAATAAATGAAGGGCTGAGGCATTACTTACATTCCTGCTTAAATGTGAAATACTCTGTTAAATGTCTACATTCATGATTCCCACGCAGCAAAAACAGTGTTTTGGGGTAAAGGATCTTTAAGGCCCACAAGTACAGCACACACTGTAAAAAAAAAGAACAAAACAGAGCGATTAGCTTGTCGGCATTCTGTAAAGCTGGAAGTCAGACTGTCAGTTTTACAGAGTGCCATAATATAGCAATTCTACTGGTCATGAAACATTCATGCTGTAAATTTTATGGCACATTTCAAGCTTGCTCAAAGAGATGACAAAACCTTCAGAGGAACCATCAGAGGATAGGCACAGCACACTCCATTATAACATGTTTTATTAATAAAAGCATAATGTTTCAGGCGATGAGATGGAAGGAAATACATATCTAAGTAAATTCCAACCGGCAATCCCAGATTAAATACTTCCACTGCCTTATATTAAAATCTATTCATACACAAATCTAAGATATTCTGTAACATTTTCGATCCAATCTACATGTGAAGTTATTGCAATAGGATATTACCGCTACGATATTTGCAGCCTGATGTGATCCACGTTCAAAGAAAGCTATTAATAAATACAGCTTCAGTTGAGTGCATGGTGTGTGTCACATTTGATTAGGTACTAGCAGGGGGAAAAACACACAAATACGCAAATACTCACTTCAATACTGAAATATCCTCTGTCAACGTAATCCCCCAGGAAAAGGTAGCGTGTGGATGCTGGTGATCCTCCTACTTCAAACAGCTTCATCAGGTCAAAGAACTGCCCATGGATGTCTCCACACACTGGCGAGCCAAACAGAGGGCAAAGAGTATTAGCAAAACAGCTATTTTTACGGCTGAAAGACAATAGATGAGTTATTTGCATATTTCCATTTTTCCATCAGATGTACAGTTTATTATATCATATTAAATCACGGATACAGTACACTTTTTTATTTGGAATTATTACCACTATGAATGCACTGCTGTCACCAAAAACACGTCTGCTCCAGGATGACATAGCAGCAATGCTCATTTGGGTAAAATATGCAGTTACATTTGCGGTTTGAATATTGTGGAGCTGTTTCACAAGGTCCTCGAAAGGTCTTACACAGTACCTGCTTTTGATGTATACAGAGTACGCCTTTTTATACCCAAATTGTGCCTTTTTGGCTGCTTCTATTTTGTCGTTTGCCATTTGGTTTCATACTTCTTCTTAATGACTTGAATTTGGCCTCTAAAAACCTGCTAAGATGTGATTCATGATTCAACCTTGACCTTGTTTCTAATCTTTAAATCTAAAAAGCAATTCCCTTCACTAAACCAATCAAAAAAACACTGTCCAAACCGCAGTCTATAGCAAGCATTGTACCTTGTATTTCTACTACAGAGTAATATACTCTCTCTAAAAACATTATTCTAATTACTAATATTATCTACCAGCCACAGCACGTTTTCTGGCTGATTAGACCTCTTTTCAGGTTCAAGCTGGATGGTGGGAGTATTGGGGAGACCAAAACTCCATAAAATGTTGCCCCAACAAACCCATTAGGAAAGTCATGGAGACCTCAATCAGGCCTGGTCTGTACGCAACCACTCCTGAGAAAAGGACAACTTATGCTAAAAACACTTGCGTTGGGTCTGCCATGACAGTACAAGACCTACAATAATTCCATATAAACAATTGTCTAATATGGAAAGTTTCAATTGAAATGTTTGTGTGTTTACTTCCTTGTTTAAGTCTCTTTATCATTGTTTCCAGTGACTAGCTAATTAGACTTAGACTTAATCTGAGTACACCTTGGGTAAAACTACTGGGAACCATTTCAGTGGCATACACTGCTTAGACACATTTTAAAGTATTGGATTTCATAAATGTGGCTTTACATTGCACTTAAAAACAGACAAATGCTCAGAACATGATCATAATATGGCCGTACAACTATAAAACCTAAGTACAGTTGGTACAGTAACCATCTGTAACTAAAGAGCTGAAAGTGATACTGTTATTCTTGGGTATTCAAATCTAATTTCTGCACTGTAAAAGGCACTATATCACCTAACCTATTCTAATCTAATGTCGTATGACAAGCACACGAGTCGAGCACGCATAAAATAAGGACTAGCAAATCACTCAAACCATATTGCCTCTCTATCACCCCACTCCATTACTCCTTAGGGAGACATGGGGGCAGAGGCCATTGGATATTTGCTGTGTAGCAGCCATGGACTGACTGGGTGCATGTGGGGTCATCTGATTAGAGAGAATTCATTTCAATTTGGTGATTTTTTACACTTGAATTATTATGTTTTATTTTGTTATTAAATCTCACCATCTAAATAAATCTAAAAAAAAACAACGACAAAAAGAAAATATGAGTCTAAATGAAAAGTATTATGTTTGCACATTCCAGCAGACAGCTTAAGATAGTGGTTCTCAAACCTCTCCTCATATGGAAAACAAGTACACCTTCATCAACTGAAAGCTGTAATAAGCACACGGCACGGAGTTAATGATGCTGTTCGAAGTCAACACTGTTGCATCGACAGCCGTGATAAGCAAGGCATCCATGCAAATTGGCACGGTCCTGCAATTAATCTATTCTTTCAATAATCAACTAATTAAGCAATTAACAATAGAGTGAGATAGGTGAATGGGGTGAATAGAATGAAATCTAATTTGGAAAAGACACAGACTAGTTCTTCACAATACTATTTGTGGCTTTATGAGCTGTATCTAGCTGCAAGAATTACAACAGGAGCCTGCGAAAAAGTCTTTGAGAGAGACACCCAATTAGTGAGAGCCAGAGGACAGCGTTGGAGAGCAATTATCTCAAGTTACGAGCCCTGTGAGACAGACAGCTCTGAGATTCAGCTCTCCTTGCCTGTATTGTAAACACCCGCTTTACCATTTGCCTTTTATTAAATCCACACTGTGTAAACTGTTTAAATCCACAGAAGGGAGCAGCTTCAAAAAGACCCTTGTTATGTCCGATTTGTCCCTTCTCCCTCTCTCTATAAAACCACATTTCTATTATCTGCTGAAAATGGATTAACTTTAAGAAAAAATTACTTTAATTGTGCAACATAAAACTGAAGTTGTACGAAACTACGGGAAGAAAAAAAACCTTAATCATAATTGTAATTTTTGGACTAGATGACATGGTCATTCACTGTTGGTTAATATAATCTGCAATGAAACATTGTCTTTAAAAAAGGGACTATATAAGGCAACCCCAGTGATTCATCTTCCTCTATACAGAAGGATGCTTGGTTATTGCTATGGAAACATCTCAATGGCATAAAATCCTTTCAACAATAGCAGCTCATATCACTGAAAAGAGAAAAAAGGGGTCAGCTGCTCCTGACCCGATAAGGAGCTTCTAAGATATCATAAACAGCAACACTGCAATGATTGCATTGTATGAAAACACAAGGAAGGATGCAAGTCGTAACCATTCACCGTTCGATACTGTCAAAGGAATGACCACCAAGAGGACAACTATTGTGCAAACCAATTGTTTCATGTTTTACACCGACGTTTGGAATCTGAATTCAAACCTCCACAATGAGCTGTCTTAAGGCTAAGACAGTCAGAGAAGTTAACTATATTTTTGTGTTTTTAGATGTCAGCACTGCAGGGGGGATCTGGTGAGGAGTAAAAGGCTGCAATTTTACCTGAACCACATGTCAAACACAGTGTGTGGGAGGACAGCATCTCCAGCTGACCTTTTGGAAAGCTGTCACGCTGGTGAAGAAAGCAGCGGGGTGACACAGTGATGGCTAGAGTTCAATCACTGGCCAAAAAGAACAGAAGTGACGGTCACAGCAAATTGTGGCTGCCTCGTCTGTGTAAGTGTGGACGATGCTGGTCGATACATGTGCAAATCAAACAAAAAACCCTTCAAAAGCTCACTCCTCCGGCTCGGGGCTCTGCTTTATTACAGCAAACACACAATCCACCTCTCCCTCGGGTACAGTACACCTACAGAGATGCTTTGCATCCCTCCCTCTTGTCACACACACCAGCACACAAAAAATTAGGTGAGAACCAAAGCCCACATAAGAAGAGCAGGTGGGAGTACATTATCTGGAGTGAGAAACAATTTGTTTCAGCCATCTCATGCTTGTGCGCTAGAGTGATCTCCCTGAGTATCAGCATATCAGCGGGCAGCAGCTATTGAGTGGGTTGTGGGCATTACACAACTGGGCTTCAGAACCTACACAGGCCACTCCAAAGGCCGAGCTCATTGAGCTACAGAAATCCACGATAAAGGCAGACTGCGCCAGATCATGTTTTTATTGAGCAGAGTGGACTGATGACAATAAGCGCGGCTTTACAACAGCACTCTGAGAGCTAAAATCCTGCTGGGCACACATTATGGAAAGGCGGAGGTGGAGCTTGCAATCTGTTATGAACATCTTGCTCCAAGTAATGTTTAAAAACTGCCATTACCACCACACCAGTAACAACAAGTGCCTTAAATTTCACTGCTGTAGTGGCGTGACGCATGGTAACAACAATGCGGCAGTAGGGCTTTGATAAGGTGTGCAGTAAGGAAATTCCTCAATCAAGATCTTAACATTTACAGTTTAATATGTCAAAAATATGTAAGACATCAGCTAAGACAATAACTAACAGCAAAATACAGTGAGACAGTGTAAAAGCTCCATGTTATTGGCAGATGAGGTGGTAGAAGCTCTACTGATGGTTGATTTGTGCAGAGGCCATGGAAGCAGCTTGTAGTCTTTTGGCCTAAGCCAGCTCCATTCTCCACACACCCCTCCCTCCATGAAACCCCACCTGCCATCTGGTCCAACAAGGAAGTGACAATGCGAGGGGTGAGCGAGTGTATGTGTGAGGGAGAGAGAGAGCTGACATGTTTGCATCTATGATAAATATTTACATACTAATTTGCTGACCATGTGTCATGTTGAGATTGGAGGTGTGTATTCATGGGGCGAGGACGAGAGAGAAAGAGACGGAGAGGGAGACTGTGATCAGGAGACGTACAGATGAAACATGGCGGACAGGGGGAAGAGTGAGTTTGCGAGTGTGCATTAGACGGGGACGCAGCATGAGCACGCAGCGGCGCAGGAGAGAAATCCTCGTTTAAAAGCGCTTGTGAGTGGGCGAGGGGTTTAGACAGGGGTGTTGAGTGGGAGGAAAAGAAGTGCTTCACTGCCACGCTCGTGTACACACGAGTGTGCTCATATGTTCACAGCTCGTCAGGATGCTCAGCTTGCACAAAGAACACGAGTCACATACAACAAAGGCAGGAGCGCTGCTGGCAATCTATAATTTTAAGAACTGTTATGTAATCTTCAAACATAAAAAGGTTAGCCTGAGATAAGAGTTTGGTGCAATCTAAATGTCAATCTGTCCGCAGCAGAAGGTTAGATGTAAGGTTAGCTGTGAGAAATCAAGATACAGCCAGATATTGGATAATGTATTATCATTAAGATGCAATAGTCTGATTAGTCTAAATGCTGGTTTAGTCTGCACCTCTCCTACCAGTTACCATATTTTTAAACAAGCGCTGGCAGGTATTAAAATTACATTATAAAAAGAATATATGTGCTGAAGTGATAATGGTGCTTTGAGAGATCATTTGTTTTTGCACCATTTGGACAAACAGCACAGTGAGAGAACAGGCTGGGGTTTGGAAGAGCACGCAGTTTGTGTCTATTGTACTTGTGTTTGAATTTGACAAATAATCCACTGTTCCTCAGTGAAAATGAATTTATCTAGTGGTTTAGTTTCTAACAGGAAGATCAATACAGCTTTGCTCTGAGTTTGGATTTTTTGGATTTTATTCTATCGATAAGCAGTGATCCTCCCTGTGGATGTAGGGATTGACAAGTAAACTCTGCTGAGCATGTCTCTACTGCCTACATGCCTTTGTTAAACCATCTTATGATGACTTTATTGCAGAAACGAACTGACTGGCGAACATATTACCCAGGTGTAGTCAGCTTTGTGTAGAGTCTCCACGTTACGGTTCAGAGCCACAGATCTTAAAATGTCTAGTAATGTGTGAATATTAGCACTGTGTTGGAGCGGCTGAGTAACACAGTTGTGAGAATTTTAGTCTAACAGACCAGAAACTGCTACAGCAGACACTTGGTGGCTCTAGTATCTACTAACGTTACATCAAAACATCTTAATTGTTTTCTTTAACATTGAAAGATGGGGGACTTGCCGACATTTATGCATTAAGAAACTTTTAATTTGCCTTGTGAATGTTGTGTTGGGTTAAGCACTGCTGTGTAAGATAATGCAGATTCAGCAGTATGAAGGTTCTTATATATTTTCAATAGTTAAAGATATAGATCCAGAAGAGCATGATGTCTACAATATCACTGTACAAAGAATTTGCATGATAAACGTTTTCACACAATTGATTTTGAGGTAATGATAGTAAACCTCTTGATTAATGTTGGCAAAAAAGTGAAATCAGAAGACTGTAGTCTATGTGCTCTCTGAGTGCCTTCTGGTTACTATTTACATTAGAATGACTTGGCTCCATCATGACAGCGCTTCCAAAATGGCTTCATTTCCTTGATTTGACTCAAGGGCGCCTGCTCTTATATATATAAATATGACACCCCTTAACATAAATTCAAATAAAAAACATGTCACAGTAACAAAAAGGTGAAAAACTTGTTTGGATGAGTGCACATGAACCAAGGTCACAATCCATTGACCAAGCAAAGCCCTAGAGAGAGACGAGCAGCTGTTGCTTTTGGTTGGTTTAGTAAGGAAACCCAAGACGAAGCAAAGGCAGCCACAATTACCCAGCTTGTTCACACCTTTTTGTTAGATTTCACTCAATTTAACAGTGGGACAAGACATTCTCTGGCTGTCACAGCCTCAGCAAATACTGGAAACCATTTTGTAGGGTGGGTTTCCTTCAAATGGAGACAAACATCATACATGAACATAAGTACCTTAGGATACAATGCCTGCAAATATGTCCATTGGCCCATGTGTATTTTGGGAAAGATTTCTATTATGAAATGATGGGTTGCCATAGTTTCTCCAAGTGGCCCTCTGCCTCTGATTACAGCAACATCAAAGAAGCCTCATCAGAAAGTCTAATAGAGGAACAGGGCACTTGACCAAGAAGAAAGGCAACAATAGATGCACTAAAACTGCACATTTGCATCAGTGCACCCCTCACTATGTTTCTTCACAGATGCAGGCAGGAATGGGCTCACCTTCAACTAGTAGGGGGCTGGAGATAAGCCCTCAACAGTACAAAAAATGTATTGAAAAAATTAGTAAGTGCTAAGAACTGGCAGAAAGTGCTTTGTTTTTATGGTTTTGCCAGAGTGATTGATGATTGATCTGTTCAAAGGAAAAACTCATTTCTTTTTTTTCCAAGATAAGAAGGCGTTTTCAATGTATTAGAGCAGAAATAGACTGTGGAGCTTTTCTGTGTCAGAGGGCCGTTTTGCAGCATGAAGTAACTGTCAGAAAGCTTGTTAGTTTTGGCAAACTGAGTGAACAGACCCTCTGCGCTTCTTAAAACCCATTTCTACGGCTGCGTTACGTGGACACTGTGCGGCTGAGAGGCATCGCAACTCAATTAAGACAGTGAAGTTATCGTGATGCTTTAAAGCAGCAGTCTGTGAGATTGTGGAGGGGGTGGGATCGCAGAGAAAAATTGGAAGGACTCCCTACTCCTCCCCTGTCTTACCTGCTCCACCCCAGTCCCGCCTCCACAATATGAGATTGATTGAAATAAGGTAGTGATTCCCCCATGGAAAATGGTGGCATTTTGGGGGCTCAAAGGTTTTATTCAGAATCAGATTCCATCAGTAAGAGGCCCGCTGGAGACATGGTATTTTTCACAGAGCACTCAATTTATGGATCCCTTTCAGGGTGTGATGAGGATTTCAGATAGAGTTACATACTGTAGCTTTAAGCATGTAGTCCTTTCTTATAAGAGCTCCATTTATGATGCTCCTGGTCCTGGTAAAGGCACACGGGAATGGATTGAATATCCCAAGGCTGTAAAAATGCTATGCCATTTGGATTCAATTTGCCCTTAAACCAGTTCATATCACATGATGAAACTTCTGTGCCAAGTTTGCTTTACAGGTGTAGCTTTATCCTCAGGCGATAACGCATTAATTATTTAAATTTTGTAAATAAGGAGCTTGAGAGAAGAAAAGACCATAGAGCAAAAATAAGACTTCTTAGCTGCTGCAACACTTTGCCACTGCACTTCGATAATGTGCAACAATACAGAAAATTAAGCAGGATTATCATAATTCACAGTGTCATAATAATGTCTGCTGTAATTGTGGGGTCTTAGTTGTTTGTGTAAAGGCAGTGACAGTGACAAACCCAGCGTGCAATATTCAAGCTCTGACCTGTCACGGGAGCCTCGATGTCAAGCAGGTTCTTCTCCGAGCGCAAGATGGCGGCACCCTCTCCTATAAGCCTCAGGGCCACCGCTTCCTCCACGCGGCCTTCCTTAGTTAAGTGGGCTTTCAGCACATCCACCTTGGGCTTTCCCTCGCTGTCAAACACCTCCTTGGCTGTCAGCCGGTGACTGGGGGGGAACGGGACAGCTGCAAATAGAAATGTTAAGAATGTAAATGGTTACGTCGCTTCATTAATCTTGATATACTTTCAGCGAGTATTTCCAGTGACTGTTTTTATGTATTTTTCACTCGTGTAAGGCTTATAAAGGGACCGTTAATTCCACATCACCGAGCAAATGGCATTTAAGCTGTTTGATTAGTACATACTTTGTAACTTCGGGGGATCCACTCCCAGTAGGAGAGCGAGTTAATATTCTCTCCCATGCCTGGAGCCCACCCTCTGAGAAAATTTGCCAGATTGCTGCGATGATCTGTGAGTCATTTCATTTTCAACAAACCCATACAGTTCCAAGGGATGCTGGGTTTGTCTTGCAATATCTGCAGCAACAGTTTACACCGAGCAGATAACTGAGATACCCAGAAAAGTTTCCAATGTTCAATGATATAAAAGAGCATTTTTATGTGACACCAAAGTCAAAAAAAATGCAACTGTGCTACTCTGTTATGATTAATATGTCAAACTGTGTGTGTCCTTTTATTTAAACATCATCTGTTTTATGCATATGACCTGAAACGTAGACATAATGTACAGTTGGGCATGAATTTATCAGAATTATTTAAAAGACAAAGAAAAACTTTGTTCTTTCTGCTCTTCAGAGGCGTCATGCAAATTAGAGCGCACATATCCACAATGCATCTCTTTTACTGATCATTTTCATAATTAGTGGCTTGAAAAGTAAAGCTTTTCAATGAAATTCAATATTCTCTAGAAATGTTTGGATACAACCAATGTATCAAAATGCCTGAATCCTGTTGGCATACATTTCAGTTTGCAAGTAGATGGTGTCCATTTTCTATGCAAATAACCCTATGGTTCCTTAGACGAACTTCAAATGAAGGTGAACAAAGGTCAGTCTTATCAGAGGCCCACCCAGATAGCAATTCCTTAAAATGGGGCATTTTAGTAGCGGCCATGGAAAATGCTTTTTAAAACAAATCATTATCAAAGGTATTTTTAGTGGCCTTTAGTGGATATTTCATTTAACAATGCTATAAGTATATTAGTCACTGACAGAAAAGGTACAATAATTAAAGAAGCAGCTTCACAGCATTCAAAAATAAGACATGCTGTTAATTAACATCCTTACACATAGACCTTACACATAGACCTTAACACATTCAGCCAGGACTGAAATATTGTGGTGGGGGGCTTTCAGAATTAAGATCCAATGATTTCCCGAAGGTGACATCAGTGGTAATCAGACCTTAACTTTATCTGTGTCACACCGTGCTTGGTGACAGACAGTATTGGAGTATTTACAGCTTTCCAACAGGTGTACCTGGAAATTCCACATTTCCTGGACTTGAAATGTAACCTAATATCTGTAGCATTTCTATGCTTTTACCAGCCCAAAACACCAAGCTGCAAGAGTTACGTACCTGATGACCTATCTGGTGCTCATCTATAAATATTTTTACAGTTGTTCTTGGCCTGATTAGTTTGCTATGGAAACCAATTTCTGATGTGAAAGTAGCAAAATTATTTAATGCTGGCAAGCCAACTCGGAAATTGGATAATTGTAAAGCTGCATACCTCACAATGATTTGCTCCCTGATTCCTGGATTAAATGCTTTGTGTTACGCAACAGAGGAGCTGTAGTTTATGACATCTTGCTCATTCCGTTCTGTCAATACATCACGCTTCATCAACCGCAAAAACCCATCTGTTCACATCTTTCTAGAAATCAGTAACTTTTACTTATATTTGCAAATCTGTGTACTGAAAAACAAAAGAACAGGCTCCTAATACATGCATACTTCATACTTCATACTTTATCATGGTGACATGGCAATGGGACATTCAGAAATCCCCATCAGAGATAGTATTACCCGAGGCTCCAGACTGGCCTCACCTAAGCACCTGCTGTGCAACTCTAAACCAAGACCAGGGACATGTGTCTTTAGACTTGATCGACTACACCACAGTGGCCCCAAAGCAGTTGGAAACATACAATATTGGGAACATATGTTAATTACATTTCTCACCTACATGAAAACAGGTCTGTGTATGTCCTCATTGGTTTGCATCATGACAAATGCTGCTTAAATAGCCTCTAGTATGTAAGTTATGTCAAATATTTGCAGCATCAACCTGATGACAAAATACAGTGTATACTGTGTGTATAGGTGTACAGCTATTAGTATTTGGTGTTTATATTTCATACAGCTTTGACTGTGGTCAAAGCTAAAAACAAGGCAACAAGCCAAAGAAGGAATTCTGAAGTCGGCAATCTCAGACCATTGAAAGAACCACATCATGGTCTGAGAAAGGGCCAGAATCATCACATGTGAAAGCAAGAAACACCACTGACGGATTAAGGAGGCAATAGGAATCCAGAAACGGGCCCAGCAGACAGGAGTGGCAAGGCAGGTAAACAACCACCTGGCAGTGTGTCACACCACCATTTGTGTGGAAAGCTGTAGCGCCACAGATGAAACTGTCAGGGGAACAAAGTACAATGGTCTGTGAGAAATCATTTCACAACTGTGCATCTGAGACTACATAGACCTTTTTCGACATCGTAACTGGCTGTATAACCCTCATGCGGGGGTGAATGTGTGGTAGTGTGTGCCTATAGTGCTTTCCTCAGCCCACACACACTCTGAGCTAATTAGGCAAACTTCTGTGACTACAAGACAATGACTGGAGAAATCCCATGGCAGTCTAACACAACTTTTCCTGAGTCTAACACCATTAAAATAAGCCATTTTCAAATATTTCTGCAAAAATCTATTGTGCTTGTGTGGAAAGCCACTAGTTCTCCCAATATGGAGATTATGTGAGACCAAGAAGTGTAGATGACACAAATACAGACTCACTCCTAAAGTGATAGTGAGTGATATACTGTCTGTCAATTAATATTGCATTGCTATAGAGAATAACTATTGGCATAATTGATGGGGCGTAATATCAACATTAAGATGAATATTGCCAATATGCCTTTCGTTGCCATCTTTCCAGTTGTCAGCAGTTTGGTGGTACGGGGATTAAGCACTCAACCTCCAGCCTGCTCGTGTGTCCTGGTCGAGTGACTCCTGCTCGGTGCCTGCACGGAGGAGGGCAGAATATATGGAGAGGATAACATACTACGCCCTCCGAAGTAAGACAAGGATCGCATGGGGAATTGGATATTCCAAACTGGAGAGAAAAAGGGAAAATAATAATAAAGAATAACATTCTTTTACATAAATATTTAGCATGAAAACTGTAGTTGTTGGCGCACTGGCAACCTCTCAACACGCCATCCTGCCATTTCCTACAGTCATGACAATGGAAACACTGAGAACTTTCCCCTTGTGGAATTTCTAACAGCCCTCTTATTAACAAGAGTAACACCCATCTCTCTGCCAAAGCATTACATGGCACATTGTGAGGGTTCTACATTCCGCTCAGAACATGCGGGCCATAGGAAATGCATTTCTAGCGAGACACTAATTAAAAGTCATAGATTAAGAAAAAAGCACAACATGAATGAAAAACTACACTGACAAGAAATGTTTTCAGATGTGAGTCCCTGTTGTGTACAGATTTTAAACCAAGAAAATAAATTAATGACATATTGCTTTAAATAATGGGCCACATCTCTCATAGTCATTCTGGCAATTTACACGTCGATCAGAAAAAAAAGGCCAAATCTCAGCTGCTTCCTCAAGCTCCTTCAATTTTTCCTCACAAACCTGCTTTCATTGGTCAGACATGCCCACAAACCATGCCTTGACTGGAGAGAATAACCCTGTGCATCCATCTATGATGATTTACAGTTGTGAGAGCACAGACTGACTGGAGACTGCCCGAAACTCAGTATGACTCAAGGCTGGCCTCCATTAGCTGAACGCTTGTGCTTTCATTAATTTCGCCGTTTCTCTGCTCCCTCCTGTTACGTAACTGGGAAATTGCATCGGAGGCTCAAATCTAGCATGAGAGAGAAGTGGCAAGAGAGTGAGAGAGCTCGAGTACAAGAAAAATAGAGAATCTGGAGTCTGATTTAACTTTCCATGGTAATTTGTCTCAAATTAGCATTGTAATTTCCAAGCTCCAAATTAAAGTCATCCATCTGCCATTGGGTTTAAATACTAATAGACCAGTAAACCACTGAAGTGCACTAAATTAACTCGAAAGTTTATTTAATGAAGAATAAAATAGGATCTTGTGCTGGTCGGGAAGGCTTAACATCTAAGCATTTGTTATGATAAAAATGTCTTTCTACGGCGCATCATCCGTTGGGTCTTGAACTCAAATCCTTAGATCATCAACCCAAAGAGATACCTCTGTTCATGCAACATGTATGAATAGAATAATTACTTCAGGGTAAAGCAGACATTCAGGACTGATTCCTGTGAAATCTGCACCACTGCTGCAGTTCATCTAAAACTTCTGAGAGGCGGTAGGAAATCTGGCAGCTTGAAATGTTCAGGTTGGTGTAGTTCAGAGCTAATGCGATCTCTCCGAGGAACGAGACAGCGGGAGATGTGCAGTCGTATGGTGCTGGATGGATCGGCTTAATTGGAGAAAGTGAGACAGACTGTTTCAGAGCTCACCAAGCAGCCCCTGGACATTTTCATTTAGTGAGGAACATGCAGTGCAACTGAGACGCTGGATCATCAGGCGGCAAGAGGCGTCTAGAATTCCTGTGCCTCAAATTCCTTTCTGACCTTCTCAGCTGTATAAGATCTATGTGCTCAAGACTGCATCATAACTGACCACATTCTCTTACGTTCTAAAAAAGAGATGTTTACAGTTCTGGAAACTACTACTGAACAAGGCTTTGTTTAAAACTACAAAACTTGAATTTTGTGACTACTACTGCTTAATACAGCTTTACTCACACAATATGATCGTTTATCTTGGTCCAATATCCAGGGCAAACATTGACTCTGGCTGTCCCAGACAGGCAGATAATATTGCTCTCTGGACTAACAAATGCATTATCTCAGCATTGTCTAAGATAGCTTGAGATTGTGGTCAGTGAATGGACATTTATGGATTGAATGAAGTCATTTAAAACAGTACAGAAAGAACAGACTATTTGACCA
>OMOW01107956.1:0-13553 GCA_900312555.1 Lamprogrammus exutus
AAACGAAGTTACAACATTAGCGAGCTGGCTAGAGACATCGCGATTTTTTATTATGCTTGTTCTAAAGAAAAAGTCTATAGTACATTTAAATGACATAAAACTAAGATAATACGATGATTTTCATAATTTTTGAATCCTTATTAACGGAGAAAATAATTACATTTGTGGCTTTGTTTCCTGGTTTGCGCTGCCTCACAGTCCATCTTGCCGATGATCCGCAAAGCATTCTGGGAGATTTCTTATACCCCTCGTTTTGTAGTGTGCCTCCGGAAAATCTCCGTTTGGAGGGGTAACTAGCCCTAGCCCTTACCCCTTCCCCTACCTCGTAAGAGGAATTGGGACACCCTTCCCCTTCACGTGAACGCGCAAAATGTAGGGGGAGGGCCAAGGGCTAGGGCCAAGGGGTGTATTGGGATTGGGCCTAGATGTAATGTATACATTTGTCCTACTATTGTCAGCTCCATGAATGTTACATTAGCGACATCATCTCTGGGTTATCTCAGCTGCTTAGCCTCTGAACAATGCGAAGCGAGTGTCGAGGTAAGTGATAAGGTAGCGTACTACATTTAATCCTTAAGTGCTGGGATGAACTTTGATTTCTCTCTGCATGTTCCGTCCCAAAAGGTAAGAGATGTATGGTTGTGGTAAGTAGTGCAGCAGATTGAGTGTAGAGGTAAACATTAAGTTGGCTTTATGTTTTGCCTGCGGAGGAGCGGGATCTGTTCCGACAATGATACGAGGTGAAGCATCTATACGAGGTGAAGCATCTAGTGAGTTTCAAGATCTTATGTTTCTGTAGACATCACTGGTTTTGTGTACTTGAGTCGATGCCCTCGACTAAGCGAGGGGCCGCTCAAATATTACACGCGGTGTGGTGAACACTGACCTCTCCCTCGCCGTGAGGCCCGGAGCTCATCTTACTGACACAGAAGGCCTTTTTCTTGGTGTGAGTGCTGTACACGCGCATCACTCTGAGGGGGCGGAGAGGAGAACACAACACATCGTCACCATCAGCACACAAGAGGTGGCGAGAGCTATCTGAAAATGGATGCCAAAGTTGTGTGTTGTCCTACCTGTCACAGCTGAGAGTGGCAACATACTGCCCCAGAGGGTCCCAGGTGACCCCCTGCACGTAGCTCTTGTGATCGTTCAAGATGCACAGTTTTTGTCCTAAACACACAAAGTCAGACAAGGAACTAAAGTTAGATGCTCTCACATATTTACAGTATGTTGTGTTCTTTCCTTTACTGAAATATGGAACAAATATATTCATCACACAAGACAAAACTTCAGTGTATCTATGGAACCAATATACTGTCGACAGAAAAGACTCAGCTTACCTTTGTTGATGTCCCACATGATGGCAGTATTGTCAACAGACCCAGACACCATGAAATTTCCATCCCGGGTCCAGCAGATGTCATACACATCCTCTATGTGTCCCCTACAAGTGAAATGAAGAACTATCTGTGCATCACAACAACATATAAAGAACAAATCCAGATGTGCAGCATAGTGCCTTGATCAAGGGCAAAGGCAGGAGTATTTAACCTGACAGGCATGTTTCTGATGGTGAGGGAAGCCTGGGACCTGAACCTTCTTGCTGGGAGGCAACAGCGCTAACAAATGTGGTGGCATCTAAGCTTCTAGAGTTAAAATAACGAGGCAGCTTCTGTTCTTGCATACCTAAGTGTCTTGAACACGGACCAGCTCTCCTTGTTGTGCTGAGCATCTTCGTCCTCCTGGAACACAGGGGCCTGCTCCGTCTCCTTACAGTCATTCAGCCTCCACAGCAGAATAGCAGCATCTGTGCCCAATAACACCATACACTTAGTTTAAGTCATTCTTTTTTGGGAAAAGCATTGCTCGTGTTTTTTCAACAGTAACCCTTCAAATTGAGCCGAGGCGTTAATAGAGATGTGTATTTGTGTGTGACATACCGTCTCCTCCAGAGGCAAGCAGTTCGCCATTCGGGCAAAAACGCACCACATTGACAGCCTTGGTATGCCTTGCCAGATTAGACAGGAACTCCACCGCTGCCTTCCCATCTGGGCCCATCTCAACCCGCCACAGCTGCATCAAAATCAGGACAAAAGGCGATTAAATTGTCTGCATCGCCCCGTCTACACAGTCAAATAAGATACTTTAACAACAACAACTCCAAGGTCTCTGTTGCAACTGATTAACTTTTTAATCAGCATCACGAAGTGTGGCAGTTTGATGGTGGTTGGTATAGTGCATGTAGACATCATGTTCTTCTGAAGGACATGCTTTCTTCTTTTAAACTGTGGAGACAAAACTTGTGCATCCAGTTTTCCCCCTTTTCTGCTATTGTCGTTTTATGTTTGTTTACCTCTCGTCTTCTTCTTTTTCAACAGTGTTTGTGGTTTGTCCTACTGGGCAACCCGCCGCCTACTCCCATCACTTCCTCGGAAGTCACTAATAGTAGACAACCTGCTTCATTTTCCCCAGGAATGTCACGTCCACAAAGATTTATGAAAAATGCTGCTGTTTGTACGGTTCATACAAAGAAATATTTAGCTTAGCACATGACTGTCTGAGTTTCATGATGCATTTCTGCTTTTCAATTTCTGCTGAATGTTTTTATTTATCGCACAATAACATAAATTAATCAATAGTAGGTTAACCAGAAAAAAGAAGTCTTTGCCAGGACTTGAATATGAGCATATGTGCAGACATGCTGTGTCCTCACTCTGACTGTCGTGTCCACTCCAGCTGTAGCCAGCCGACGAATGCGTCCATCCGTGCTGTGTTGGAAGTCCAGGCTGTAGACCGGCTCCTTGTTGTGCCACGCAATCTCACACGTTACCACCTTCATTCTTATATCCAACTCCTACTTCTGCAAGAACACAACAGCATTAAACCGGTGCGGTGCAACTTCACACAGCGAACCAATGTTGTCTCATCAGTTGTTTCGATATGCTGTGATAGGCACATTTAAATACCGCATTACGGGTAACAGAACACTATAGCTCGACACTTTTACATTAGCTGATTTGGCACAGTTATAAATGATTGCCCCAGCTAGCAGAGTTAGCATAAACTTTAACGGGGCAAATTCGCGACATATACGCGACGGCAAAATCAGGCACATTATGTTGACTAATGATTGTATGCACCATAAGTGAAGTTATATGACTTATGACAGTGTATTCTATTTTACTAATGTTATTTAGAAGTGCAGTTCTTTACCTGGTCCTCTCAATGACGACTTCTGTAATTTCCCGCGTTCGATTCACTCAAAACTTCCGGTTAAGGAAGCAGCAGTGATTGGATGCGAATGCGGAAGAGGCGGCATCGTTCCGTCACGTCCAGAAATATCAGAATCAAACAACATGGCTCTAAAATATCAATTTCTACGCTAATTACATATTTTGTCACGACATTGCACAGCACACGTGGGTCTTATCTTTTCTCCAAAATATATATAAGCCCAAATGTTGGTTGACAGGTCACTTTCGTAGACGTTCCTCCCTTTTGCTCGTTTGCGACACCGGAAAATTAGTTCTCACTTAATGGAAAAATGTCCAGACTCTTTTCGTTGCTTTTGCAAATTAATGCATATTACAGAGTTAAGGCTGTAGTTTTCTATATGTTGGTTTGAAAAGAATGCGCACTACATTTATATGTATGTATATATATATATAATGAAAATATTGTGCCTTCTAGGGAAATACTATCCTCATAAATTCAGAATATTTAACAGCACTTTTAGACGACATTGTCTGATATACTAAATAACAATCATGGCTAATAGCAAAGCAAATAAAACGTGTCTTTTCTCAGTTTTGCTTTATATGTGTTGGAAATGCATTGTTCTGTGTGCTGCCCAAAGTACACTCAACTTTAATTTTAGTTTATTCAAAGACTCCAGAAAAGACAGGCTTTGCATAGCAGGCACCTATTTGATCAGCAACCAAATCTCTTTGAGGAAGTACCTTTCATGTTCCTAGTATACTTTTTGTCAAGTCAAATTTATTTAAAAAGCACATTCACAGCAACAGAAGTTGAACCCACTGTGCTTTGAAGCCAAGGCAGAGGATTAAAAACAATAGATAAAAAGCAATTAACAAGGTATTGATATAAGCATTTGAACTGACGACCCAAGGGACCTGGGGGGAGAATAGGGGTGGAGGAGGTCAGAGATATACTGTAGATCTGTGGCTGGCCATGCAGGGCTTTAAAAACATGTAATAAGACTACATTTTACTTGTAACCAGTGCGATGTGGCCAGGACAGGAGGAATCTGATCCTTTTTAGGTGCTCATTAGGAACCGATCTGAGCTCTGAACAAGCTGGAGGCATTGAAGGGTAGATTGTGCCGAACCCATATATAAGGAGTTACAATCATCTAAACAGGGAGAAATTTAGGCGTGCGTGACCGTCTCCAGGCAATGGATCTGAGCTGGAAGAAAACTTTCTTCACAACTTTCTTTCACATCAGCATTTATTTGTTTGTCAAATTTGAGGGAGTCAAGAATAACACCAAGGCTTTTGTCACTGTCCATTGAGGTTCATTGATAGGTGGCCTAATTGTTAATTCACATTGATGATGGAGGCAGGATGACCAAAAATAATCTCTTCAGTTTTGTCTTGATCCAGCTGAAGGAAATTGCGAGCCATCCAGCCTTTGATGGCAGTGATATGAGAGGTTGTTTTTGTGGGACAATGGATCAGAAGATGGACCACGTACAGGGAAAATAGGAGAGGACATAGGTTAGAACCTCAGGGACCCCCTTTCCTTAAGGTAGGATGCAAACCACTTTATCTCACCCTCAATGCCTACCTCAGACTGAAGGCACTTTAAAGAATGTCGCACTCGATTGTGTCAAATGCCACACTGAGGTCTAACACAACCACAATAACACAAGACCCTGAATGTATGGCGTCATTTCTTACATTCAGCAATGTGGATTCAGTACTATGCAATGCTCAAATAGGCAGAAAGTTAGGAAAAGACAACTTTCTCCAAAATGTTACACATGATGGGTAGTTTGGATATGGAGTGTGGGATTAAGAGCGGGCTTTTTCAGCAAGTGCTGAACCGCTGTGTGTTCAAAGCTGGACAGTACTTCTCCTGTCAGGTACGAATCCCATGAGACAATTGGTCACTTATGAGTAATACCCAGCAGGATTACATGATCTGAAGACGAGGAAGACTTCAAAATATGAATGGTTTTGATGCCGTGCTATGGAAAAGATAAACTATGTCATAAAGCAAAATTTTATTTTTCAAAGTACACAGGTTCAACAAAAAGAGGATGCTAATGATGAGGCTAATCTCCAACCAAGACCATTGGGTCCAAGTGTGAGGTTAATTGCACCTCTTTCCATTTAATTCAAAATTAAATAATTCAGCAACTACAGAGGCACTCATTAGAGTTCATACCTCTGCCAAGGCCCAATAGTCCTCAAATTATGACTCCTTCTCTCAATGATGTAATATAACAGGTTATGACAAGACCATGAACACGCCCCCCCACCCCAACAAACCAACAAACATTTGATTGTACCATATCCAGTTCATTAATATAGTCATGTTGAGCCACGCCCACTCAGCTTTGGCAGTTATAGCAAAACGGTAAGGGATATCAAAACAACAGAGAAAACTTTCATCTGACTTGGTCCAGACATCCTTCATGTAAAGGATTTTTGACAACTGACCCAAAATTGTAGGAGAAACAAAAAAGCTTTGGAGAAAACTCACATTGGCAAAAAAAATCTCGTTAGGCGCAAATATGGCTTATTTGGATAGACCCAAGAAACCCAGGAAAAAACAAAACAAAACAGATTTTGATTCTAAATCAAAAATACAAAGTACAAAAATAAATCTGACATACATTTGGATTACAAGCTAAACCAAAGACATAAATAAAAAAACAACTAATAAACCAAAAGCAACCAGTCAGCTGCTGGTGTGAAACAAATCTACACTCAGAGCCATTTCATTAATAATATAAGACAGCTTTTCCTTGAAACACTACTTTGGAGGACCAACCTAAACACACAGTATGTCTATACTGTGACAATAAAACAATAAGTGATTGATGCAGCGATTAATGTGTCAATTCCATGATTTTATCAAGAAACTTCAGAGAAAACCAATACCTGTAACATTCCTTTGAGTATACTGTATCATTTATACTACTTTGTCTGAATGTTTGGCTATTTTTTTCTTTTTATAAAGAGCCTTTGTGCAACAGCTCATTTGTTGCATTTTTTCAATCAATATGAACTTAAAAGTCATAACTGAAAATGATTACGTCAATCAGATATTTAGAGAAAAGGCATGGCAAACATTTCCAAAATCTGATGACTCCTTCATTCTTTTTTTGCTCCTTTCCTCAGCCCAGCTGCCAACATGGCCTCCTCATCAGAGAGAAACTGTGCAAAGATCTCATCAATCACGTCACACTCATAATTCACTTGGGCCAGGTCCAGAACAGGCACGCAGTAAGTAAGAAGATGTCCGACATTCTGTCGCAGCTCAATCAAACTGAGACACACAAGAAGAGAGAGAGAGAAAAGACAAACATGTATTGTTCTGCTGAGGTGTTGAGTTCATAAATAACCTTATCAGACAGTGATAAATCAAACTTTGTGAGAGATATTCCATCAGACCTACCTTCTGAAGGCATCAGAGCTAGAAGCTATGCCAGAGGCTTCTGTCCCTCTTGCCTCTTGTGGAACTGTTAGTTTTGCGGAATTATGTTCAGTGTGTGAAGTTGAGCATCCACCCTCTGTGTGTGACCTCTGCTGCTGAAGGCTCAACTTGAGCTCTTCACACTGGGATGCCAGGTTTGCTTTTTCATCCTCCAGACAATCCATCTAGTGGATATGCAAAAAAGGGGGAAACAAGGCAAAGAGAGTCAATAAAAATTGACATGGGTTAATAAAAAGCTTAAATAGCAAAGACACAACCAGTGAACCTGTATGTAATACAGAGCCTTTCAACAAACTAGAAACTCTAGTTGAGCATTTAATATAATAGTAAATTATTTTGAAAGTGAGGCTATATTCTGAGGTTAGGCTACTGCTTTTCAGACTTGCAGTCAGTGAGGCATCAAGCAGCGCTGTCCAACAACTATGTCTTAACTGATGAATAAGGAAAATGTGACTCACCTGTGAGCGCAACTCATCCCTCTCCTTGTTTCTTTGATCCAGTTCTCGGACCAAACGGTCAACTTGCAGCGCAATCTCATCAATTTCCTGTTTAATTTCCTTTTCCTCACCAACAGCATTACTGGGATTGGTCTCAGCAGCATTCAGTAAAGCCTCTTTATCCTTAATCAATTCATCAACCTTCTGTTTGGCCCTCTCAAACAGACTTTTGTAGTTTTGGCCCTCTTCTGTCTGGCTGGCTTGGTGTGTGCACTCCTTTAAAATGGTCTGAGACAGTTCCTGAAGTGTGGTCTGCATGCTGTGTAGCTGGCTAGTAAGCTGAACCACTTGATCTTTCAACAAATCTCTCTCCTGGGCTGTAGCCTGCATGAGCTCTAGGAGCTGGTCTTGCTGCTTCTGTATCTCACTCATATTGGGGAGCTGTAATGTAGACAGGTTTTGGGCATCTGTACAAGAAGACCCAGCAGCTTCCTCATGTGCCACTCCAATCACCAATGTCTGCTGTCCTTCTGGATGTGCATCCCTGGTGCCCTGCAGCTTGACGTCTCCCTGTTCAACACTGCAGACAACCTTTATTTGTTTCCTTTTCTGTTCCTCCTCTTCTTCATCCTTTACTTTGGGTACTTCTGTCTGAGTTGCAGAGCTGGATTGTCCAAAGTTTACAATTGGCGACGCTGTGGAGCTCGATCCTGAAGCACTCTTCTCTGAAGCAACATCCACCGCATCATCATCATCATCATCGCACTCCATCAGTGGGCCAGAGGCACTTTCGTCTTGCTCTGTCTTCACCTTGGTCAAATCAAAGTCTGGTGTCTTTGGTAAAGGGGTACTGACAACCTCCAAAATGATAACGTCATCATCATCACTAGTATTATCTTTATCATCTGGAGGGATCATCGACATTGATGGTGAGCTCCGATTCCCTGTCGACATAGTCTCTGTGGTACAGCTTCGAAACCTGTTTAGTCGAGGTCTTTTGGGTGTGCTTTCTAAAGTATCAGGCGGTGTTCTCTCCATCCTGCATTTTGCACAAAGCACAGTTCATTGGCTTCTTAGATTAGGTGATTTCTACAATGTTAAGCTCAGAATCAACACTTTGCCAACACTGGGTCATACAGTACCTTTGGGTTGGCGTCAACAGAGTCCTAACTTCAGAAATAATTAAAGGACTGCCACTGGAGTGAGTGATGGCTGGAGAAAAAGACATGTTTAATCTTTCAAACTTTCCTCTTACATGGACACACACACACACACACACACACACAGAGTTTCTTTACCAGCTCGTGAACCCTTGGTGGACCTGGGTGTACAGGATTTAGCCCTCAGCGTGTCCCCCTCCAGAGTGACACTGTTACCCCTTCTCCTTGGGGTATCAGGGGTGGAGGGAGAGGGGACCGAAGCCCTGGCGCTCTGTCAACGTGAACAGCGCAAAGAAAATATAGAAGTATAACAATTCATTAATTGTCACCGCAAAACCATAATCAACTTCTGTAATATATTTAAGTATGAGACTGCTAACATGATAAAAAGATCATTTAAATGTATTCAGCTTTAGTCATTACCACCATGTCAAATGGGAAACGTACGGTTTGGCGTAACTGCCGTTTGAGGCGTTCCTGCTGAAGTCGAAGAATCTCATTTTGCCGATGAAGAGCAGCCAACCGCTCCTGCTCCTGACGCTTCTCATCATCCTCAAGCTAGAAGAAACACGGCAAAAATAATATCACTGACACACCGTCACTTGTAGAATCAGACAGGAATTTTATCAGTAAGTGACACCACTTATTCCAACTTTCTTGTTTACTAAGAAATCCCATCATTGTTGTATATTCTCATTAAGGTTAAAAAAAGAGCTCTTTATTTTTGTTACAATTTATTGTTTTAATTCATTATTTCAATTAATGCCAAATTTGTTACTATACTGTACAATAGTGATTGTGATTGTTTTTTCAGTTAATATTCCAACCGTATTGTCGTAATATTTTTTCGGACTTAAAAACGTAACTGTTTTTCTCAAAATATCAGGACTTCATTCCCGTAACATTTTGACTTTTTTGTCTCGAAATATTCCAACTTTATTCTTGTAACATTTCTACTTTTTTCTCTCTAAACATTATGACTTCATTATTGTAACAGTTTGACTTTTTTCTTGAAATATTACAACTTTATTATCAATTTCTTCCAACATTGGCCCTAATACGCCCGAACATGTGTGGATCTGACTTTAAATTCTGGACAAACAGTCGCCGACAATACAGAACATATGCAACGCAGTATGTAAACACATTAAACACTTTACAGCAGCGGATGTGTTTCTTACCCTTTTTCTCTTCATCTCCTGATTTTTTTTTTCTTCTCGTTCTCTGTAACAAATAAATGACAGATAAAAGGAAAATATGAGACTAACTATTCAATTAGATTTACATTCAGGGGCAGAAGTTGTGGCAATGTTGCCAATATAAATGGAACTCACCGTTGTTTGTAGGTTTTACTGTATGGCTGTTCATCATCAGAATCCTCAGGCTCCTCCTCCACTTGGCAGCTCCTAAACAACAAGTTAGTATAACATGGTTTAGTGTAGTTATGTTATGTATGCATGAATTAAAATATATATTTATGTTGTATTTGTATTGAATGAAAACAGATATGTTGACTGGTTGGTATATTTTATATTATTTATTTATTATTTATATTATATTTTTTCCATTCATCATTAGGTTCTGTCAAAAAAATTATAATTAGTAGTTTTAGGTAATATTTGACTGACCTGAACTGTGGGTCAGGATTTAAATAGCAGAACCACTTTTCCGGGAGCTTGTTGCAGTCGATCCCATCTGGTAGTTTGCGCCATTTTTGACAATCGTGACACTGTACCCAGTTTTGATCTGGTCGCTTCCTATAGACACAGAAGGAGATAAAAAATCAGAACATGCAGAAACCTAAAATGTTTTGACAATAAAATGTTTGTGGATCTTTACGAATTTTTAGGGTTCCTCTTCAAATTTGGTCTGATCTTCATCCAAGTCACAATAATTTACAAACACACCAACAAACTGACACACAAACAATCATTTGTCGCATCTGGCCACACGTTGTGTAAGCGGACCTGTAGGACAGCACTTTGTCTTTCCATGGACACCATTGCTGTTCAGTGATTCTCTTATGGTGAACGCATGGTCAAAGACTCCGAAAAGTTCTAAAAATTTCTGCAGGTTTTGTAGTTACCCATGGCTTCTTTTTCACCTCCTTCATTATTTCATGGATGGCGTGATTTTTGCAAGACGCCCCCTCCTCTGGAGAGTAACAACAGCATATTCCCTCCATTCTGCCTTAATGTGAATGGATGAACACCAGGGTCTTTACAGATGCATTTGTAGCTTTTTCCAGCTTCATGCACCTCTACATTTTTTCTTCAAATGTCCTCTGAAATCTGTTTTTATTGGGTCATCTCACAGGAACACAAAAGAATGATCAGTGACCAGACTTTATATGCCTTTTGAGGGGAAAGCACCTCTAAAACCTACACCACGAACAATCCACAAACTGTTGCTCCTCTCCAAGTTACGATTAACAAACTACTTCAAACCCCCAATACTGCTAGCCATTTCTCTACGGAGCATTGCAATAGATTTCTTTCACATCTTCTGAAAATACTGTGGAAATTTGTCCCATCAATCTACCATCTGTTGCCCTTTCCAGATTTTCTCTTGTTATTGATTTAATTTCTATATCAATATTAAAAAATAAGGGCCATCAAGTTTGTCCTTGATCCCTCTCCGCACATACGTTTAAAGAAACATCTACCCTCTGTTATCACACATCACTGGCATCATCAACATTTTTCTCAGCACTGGTTCTGTCTATTAGCTTTGGTTCTGTCCCATCTGCAGCCACTTCAGTCCCCAAAATGTAGATGACCTGTCCAACTATAGGCCTATCTCCAACTAACTCTTTCAGCTCTTTGAACCTTTTCAATCTAGATTCAGAGCAACTACACTGGCTCCCCATTCAGGCATGCAATAACTATAAAATCCTCAATTCTTACATACTGCTCCAGTATGCCTGTGACCTCATCAAACCTCATATCCCCATCCATTGCCTGCAGGCTACTAGCTCTTCATTGATTCATGTTCGTCCTTTTTTTAAAATTCTGATATCTATTCTCTTACTATTAACTTTTATATGTCTCTGTATAATTTTACTGAGTGTACTGCACTGGAACACCTCACTCCAATTAGCTTCGGGAGACGTCATTACCACAAAGGTTGGTTTAATTTTAAAACCGTGAATGTTTACTTGCAGTTTACAGTGCTGTCAAGAACTAGTGTTATTTCTTTAAGAACATTGTGTTTGCCCATTATTATGACATTGGTGAAGAACAGACCACATCTGATAAGTAATTAATTCAAACATCGTAGAAATGGGTTGTCTAATTTTTTTCTTGCCACAGTATAATGTATGTGTATGGAAGAATATGTGCATGATCAGGTACTAACATATCATCTTCTACTGGTATGGTGTTGTTTGGGTTCTCTTGCTTTCTCCTGTAGGCAATTTCATTCCAGTAATCCTCCAACTTAGTGGCCAAATTGGTGATTGTTTTCCTGTACGAATAAATTAGGCAAAACAGAGCGCTGCATTTCAGTTTCATGGTCATATTGGCACCGCAGTGGATGCTAAAGCCACCAGTTTGAATATCGAGAAGGCATTTCGACTCATTTAGTTTCTCATAAAACCAAGTTCAACACAATACTGATGCAACTACCTTAACTTATCAGTATCAATAAAGCTCTGTTTGTTGTGGGTAGGTTCCAGAAAGTCACATTCTATAACCCCAATGACACCAAGGCCTTTGACATTGGCCTGTAGGAGACAAAACAATTGTGAGAAATGAAAACCAGGTGGTAAGCTTTTGAACACTTGTAAATAACACTATCAAAACTACGCAAACTCACCTTAAGCTGGCAGCCTACGCGTTTATAAGCTTTGATGAGCCGGTTCTTGTGGTACATCATAATGCCGCAGTGGTCTTTGCTTTTGGTGTTATAGCCAAAAGTGATAGGAACGCGTTTGTTCTGATGTTAAATTTAAGGAAAATTCAAAGCTGCAAGGTGCTCTCTTTGTGTACGTGACCAGAATATCCTGAATATACATTATCAGGACTCAGTACATTGCCAAAAGCAAAAGACAAGCAATAACCTGTTCCCACCAGCGTGTTTTTGATCTTGCATGTGATCAAAGGATACCATCAGGAAAGTGGGCTTGTAGTTGTCCTTTTTGATGTAAGCCAGACTCTTGGATATCAGCAGAGTCTTGACTTTTTGGCCACGTATGTTGACCTGCATTCGAGGCTTCAGGTACAGTATACTGCAATATGCCTACAAAATTTAAGAATGCAACTATTAATATACAGTAGTTATATATGTAATTTAAGTCAATAAATCTGTTTTTTTGTAAACACCATAATCAGATTGAAACTGGCTTGATCGTTGGTGTATTCTGAGTAACAGACTTATTATACTGCATTTTGCACATGCATTTCCTCACTTGGTGCGCTAACTCTCATTAGCTGAATCTGCAATGAGTCATACACAAAGGCAAAGACAGTCAAAGGCAAAATTGTTTTCTGTTATCACTAAGTGTTGATTACTCATAAAAGGACTCCTTAAAAACATTTGAATAAATACTAAGAACTGATGAAAAGAAATAAACCTTTGAAACTCCTCAGTATTTTGTAGTAAGAATATAAACTCTGCCAGACATGGACAGAATACGATCAAATGCATTTCCATATTTTCATATTCAAGCACCCAGACATGAATCATTAATATTCCTTACACGCAGTGAGTGTTCACTCTCAGGGACATAAGATTTGACCTCATTGGCATCCAAAGGAAGTCGAATATCGTAACGATCCTTCTCAAAATCAAACTCTGTTGGTCCAGTTTCTGTCCTGTTGAAGACAAAACATAGGGGAGATCACTTTTGAGTTCATAGTTAACAATCCTGTACAATTAATCTTACAAAGCTGGCTCAGTTACCCCAACTATTAGCACAGTGAATTTAAGGCCCTTTACATTTTGTGACAATTGTGCTAAAAATGTAGGAGGAGATGCGAGGAAACTTTCAGGAAAAATTCAAGGATAATCTAGTTAGGTACAAATGGGCGTGACCTACATGACTGGATGGTGATAGATCCAAAGAATTATGATTCTATGACTTACAGATCATAAGTTGGAGACTCCCAAAAAAAAAAAAAAATCAATAGTGAAGGTTGCTGACTGTAACCACAACCAACCTGACAAATTTGATCCAAATCAGATTACGACCGTCTGTGACAGGCAGACGGACAAACAGACGGCAGCAATTACAACACACCCTTGAGTATATGGATTTGGGTTGTCTTGTTT
>OMOW01107957.1:0-10282 GCA_900312555.1 Lamprogrammus exutus
GTTAGAATGATGAGCAGGCGCCCGTGCCCTTCTGGGCTGCTCCTCCACTTCCCTTTTACCCCAGAGAAGCCTCCCGCATCGCGCCGACGCCGGGACGCGTTTGGTGGCTGGGCTTGTGTTATTTGTTTTTTTTCCCCGGAGCTGCCGATCAGCTGCGCGCTAGCCACGCTCGCCACACGAGCCGTCAGTCGGAGGAAAATAATGATCCAGGCAAAGGTTTGGAGAAGAACGTCAAAATCTGAACAGCGTCAGCTCTCGAACTCGCATAGAAACGCGCGAGAACTCTTTCAAAATAAGACGTTAGATTCCCGTGAAGATCTCGCCGAGCTTTAATTGAATCAGTCGGAATCAGCGAACTGTCTGGAACGGAGGCCGAGACGCATTGTATAGGCACTTTATCGAGCCACACACTTAATTATTTACACTTATTGTTTAATTAATGCGGTGCAAAGTGCAAATGATTCGGTATTGGCAAACGTCTTCGTCGCATCAAAGCCACAAAAAGGAGCCGTTTGTCTGTGTTGCGAACAAATAGAACCAAGATTCGTTTTTTTGTGTTTCCATCTGAGGCGCTATGGACTTTGGGCCGATTGTCACTTGGAAGTTATTGTTGTGTGGCTGATAACTGAGCGGATTGATGGAATGGAAGGAAATTAGTTTTTATTCTGGTTGTTTTTTCGGCTTTGGTGCTTGTTGAAACAATGAAAGGGAATAAGGTTTCGGTTCAGTCTGTCAATTTGCCCGCTCGCCCACTCACTCTCACTTTGTTTGGGATTAGTCGGAAGTCGGCTACAAAATTATAAGCATTAGAAATGTTAAAGGAAATTTCTCATCTCGGCTCTTTCTCATCTTAACTCTTGAGCCTAACAAAACACAGCAATTCCTTTTCTGAATGAATGGCGAAACTAAGTCGTCTCAGGCCAATCAGCAATGATGTCTCCTAATTCAAACTCTAGGAGGACCAAGGACATTTTGAGGTCCAGGGACGAAAGCTGGGGAATGAAGTTGAAATCTTAGTTCCGCTCCCCACGGACCAAATGCAGATAAAACACCCAAGCACCTCAAAAGTCTCCGGGGTTTCTGCACGGAGAAGTTGGGCAGCCGTGAACTCTACCAGCTACGATTTAACTTCGACTAACAAAGAGACGCTGATCTGTGAAATTAGTGGAAGGTGCAGACGCTTTGTGGCAGGAGATCGCTGTGGAGTGCTATGCTATATTCTGTATGCGCCACACAACGGTCATAAAGTCAAAGTTCCACCTAACGGCTCACATTAAATTGTGAGGCAGTGTGTGAGGATGAACACAACACAGATGGTTAACAATAAACTAAAATACAATGGCTCCTTCAATAAACAGGCTAGTTTAGTTTTTTGCTACACACACGCACACACACTCACACACACACTTCCTTCCTTTTTGGATACCACAGAATTTAAGCTCCGTTATTACATGCTTGACCCTCTGTCCCATATCGCCCCCTCTTGTGGCATTTTTGCACTCATTAATCTGTATTCTAAAATGTCAGTTGGCCACATTAGCATTTGCGGGAACAAGTGATGAGATGGACAACACGGGCGGATGAGCAGGTAATGGCTTTGCCGGGCTTAAGGTCTCTTTTGGTCGCCGCTGTGCTGCAAAATTGATCGGTCTTAATTGTTTCACAGATGCGTCCTCCTGCCCAGGTTTCTATGTTGCTGCATCAGTATGGAGAAATCGGAGGGAGGTCTTTAAAGCTTTGTTTGCATCCCTCGGTAACAGACGGAAGTCAGAATCCAGCCATTAAAGGGTGAATCAACACGGTGGAAATCCGCTGTTACTCTGCCCTCTACAGGCTGAATCGCTCCAGCTTTTCACACGACAGATCAGTGTGCAGGCACTACAGCGGACAGCAGCGGTTACTGGTCCCAGTCCCAGTTACAGCTGCGTAACATGGACCAGCTACCAGCGTGACCATCTGTTGATTTAATGCCTCTTCATCGATCTTCCCCATTCTCTTCTCTTCGTCAGCCTTGACACTTAACTACATACAGTTGCTCCTCGGATTGTGGAAACTTGAAGCATGCAGTACAGGTGGTTTTGATGCAAACAATGAGGTAGTTCAAATTAGGGTTGTCACTAGTAATTGAATTGATCGGTAAAAATCACGCGTAACAGATATTCCGCAATTGCAAAGGCGGCAGCTGACCCGGCGCTAAGTTAACGTCTTGGGTTTTGGGACTGTGTAGTTTTAATTTCTCCCTCTCATCTCTCTTACAGTAAGACACAAACTCTGATGGACACATACTCAAGAGTATATACATATACAAATGTGGATTACTCGATAATTGAAATAATCAGTAGATGAATCGGTTTCCAAAATAATTGATAGTGACAGCCCTAATTCTAATAATAAGTTAGTTCCTTAAGAAATTGAACTCGAGGTTGATATTGAATGGATTGATATATTGTATAGTGTAATATTCATGAATGTTTGCTCAAGTGTATTTATATAGAGCTTCATCAAGTTAGCCTCAAAGGTGGTGGATGATATCTAAGTGTCACATATCTTAATATGAACCCGTAAGGCTATTTTCATGAGCTGCTGTCACCAGCTCGCCATTATTACAGGCTCCATCGCACAGCCTTTAATATAAAAAGTCTTCGCTCTTCGTCGATGGTTTTGGCCAAAATCTATTATTGGCCCCTGTGACGTTTCGTTTTCTATTGTAAATGCATCCCAAAAAAAATATCCTCATAGTTTCTGGCTGGCTAACTAAAATGCCCATTAATCTTAATTCTGGAGTTATCCAAGTCTCGCTTTCCCTTCAGAGTGATAGTTAGTATTTCCACTGGCGGGGAAAATGGCTTTTTAAGATTGCCATGATGTGGCAACAAATCACATTCTGACATCACTGAAAAAGGGTCAAAATCAATCAGCCACCCAATGGCCTTTGACATTCAATAAACGTCACCGGGTGTTTATATGCGTCCCTAACTGCTGGCTAAAATAACAGGGCGCAGATGACAAAATATGATAACAATTAGACAGGCCGCAGCATGGGGGCCCTCGCATCTGCATGGATCACTGGCTGAATCACGGACGTGTTGGGGAAACGAGAAAGAAACGGAGGAGCAGAATGTGGGGAGGGGTAGCGAGAGAGAGAGAGAGAGAGAGAGGGAGGAATCATCACGTTGATGCGGTCATTTACCAGAAAGCATCGTTCAGCCCACACAAACTCAAATGCCACCATCTAAATCCAGCCTTAATTAGGCCCGTGTTGAATGGAGAGGACAGGAGGCTGAGGGGACTAACAATATCAGTTGTTTACAATAACATCAACCGCCTTGTTATGGCGAATGTGTGACAGGGTGATAAGGTCACACATGGGACTCCATTATAGCAAAGTAGATGCGGCTCTATCTGGCAGAATTGATCCCACCACCCCTCAGTCTGTTGGTATTAGTCATTTTCCACGGAGGAAAGTTTAAATCCGATAAACTTTATTTCTACCTCCAAATTCGAGCGGTAACGTCATGTAGTTTATTGGGGAAAGGGCTACTTGCGTGTATATATATGCGAGTAAATGTGACAAGGGAGCAGAGGATAAAAATAAAAAATAACAACCCACAACAAGCTATCGCGCATAATTCATGATGTGTCTTCAGCACGTCATGTCACACTGAGTGGAGACATTTATGTCAAGATTAAAGCAGCTTCCCGCACAACTGCTGCTCGGTGTGTACTGTATTTTGGTGTCGGCAGCAGATAATGGCCAGTCTCCAGTATGTCTCCCCGCATTCATATTCAGACACTGCCTTGCTTACAAGCCTGAGCTATGCCCTCACATTTTCCCAGGTGTAGAAATAACAACTTCACCGCTGTCTTTAATGGGCAGTTTCAGCACACTCTGCCTCCTTCCTCTTCCCTTTGATTGATTGTTTTAATTTAAAAATAACCAGAGTTATCTATTTGTTTTCGGTGTATTTATCTCACTGAAAGGGCTCCTATCGGTCGCTGCCAGGTCGCGCAATTTCAATTTCCACAGTCGCTTCCCACCCAAAATGCAGAATGAGTGTAATAATGGCCTTTCTCCTCCTCTTCCTCTGACATTCTCTCCTCACCTTTGGCTCCCACAGTCAGTCAGTCGCCGTGTTCTTCAGAGCAGGCAGATAGGTCAAATAGACAGACATTTGGCATTTGGTGTGAAGAAATGTGGCGAGTCCAGAGATTAAGTTTGCCGTTCAGCTGTCCACAGTTCTGTTAAAAAAAACCACATTCATCACATTCAGACCAGATGTACAATAATGCAGTTTTTTTTTGCAAGTTTTAGCCCATTTACTACAAATCACGTATACTTCACACTACTGCTAACCATTTTGTAAACCACACTGTTGTGTTTTAGATGTTACTGCTGTCCTGTCATCCATTCATTTACATCTCTATCAGTACTGCGTGAACATTAATGAGCAAAGCAAGAACATTCTGGGTCTGGGTTCCAAAGCAGCCCTGCGTGGGTTTGCGCCCACCTTTAAGGAAATGCAGCCAAGGTGAATTGGAAACTTTAAAATGCCTGTACGTGTGAATGGGAGTGTGATTGAGTCATCTGTCTCTGTGTGTTAGCACCCTGCCTCTCACCCAATCACCTCTTGATAGGCTCCAGGAATAGGGAATGGATGGAAACTGTTGTAGATTTTCCACCATTTCGATTTTTGCCAAATCGGTAAACAAACTTGGTGGACATATGAACTCACTAGTTGTGTGTGTAGTTCAGTAAAAAATATAGCATCGATCAGCCTGATGGTGGCGCTATTACGTCAACAGTTAAATTGTGTCTGTAAACATGGTAACATGTGGTAGGTTTGCTGGTGCATCAGCTGTCACAATGGGTTCTAACCATGATTGTAGCCTTAAACTAGTTGGACACCTCTGTGTTGCCTAACGTGGTGAGCAGGGTGCACTTACAACATGGTTATCACAGTGATCGTGTAATTCTTGACTCTTGGATGTTCGCTATGATAGATTGCATGAACCGAGGAGGTTTCATGAATCTAATCGATTTTTAAACAAAAGTGAGAAATGGGAAACTTCAAAGATTCAACAGTAATGTAAAGTAGAGTGTCTAACATTGTTATTGTCCTTAACATACCAAACACAACTAACTGCACATTCCGCAGCCAAAGAAATAACCATTATGTTCTTGTTACTGAGCTGGGAAAAGCTTCCGCAGACAACCTCCTGTTACTGTTTAAACCTGTTTCATAGGGAATATTGCCATTCAGCAGCAATATATATACAACGGGTGGAGAGTTCTAGTTCTGATTTTTGCTGCCCTGCAATTATTACCACCAGGCAAACTAAATAATCTCGGGGACCTTACAGAATGTAATTTCCAGGAGAAGCCCCAAGAGTCCCGCTAGGTTATGGGGATCGGTAAACACACAGACCGAGCGAAGTCCCCGAGGCCCAGCAGTGCCTAAGAGAAAGGGTAAGTGAGTGTGGATAACACTACTATCAAACAATGAGACAGCACAGTTGGCCAGAAAGGGACTTAAACTCATTACAGCGCAGGAAGGCTGGGCTCACGTGTTGGGTTATAGTTGTCTACTTATCGCTGTGAAAATGGGTCTCTCGAAATGAGAGTTAGGAAATGTCACTTGGTGAAATGAACTCGCTTTCAGTGTGTGCAGAGTTAACCGAGATCCTGCGGTGTGTTTGGGTGCACTGCATTCATCTGTGCGGTGCTTGTATTGGATTGCGATGTTGTGTAGTGCAGCTGGAGAGCGAAATGAAAAACAAGGTTTGGATTTACAGTTTCAATACGACAGGAAGCCACTGTGCTCGCGAAAGCTTTCTTTGATTCATTCATTCACATAACAAAAGCAGATGAAGCGGATGAGATGAAAAAGGAATGGAAGTCAATACTGCAAAGTTCTTATGCTGCGTACATATTTTGGTTTTTAGATGTGTGCAGAAAATTGAGAGGTTGCACTCAGTGAGTCTTTACATAAGTCATGTAAACGTGCACATGTAGAAGTTACTAAAACAGATGACTTGGCTGGTTTTACCTCATGTCAAAATGTAATTAACATACCCGTTGTTATCACGACTAACAATCTGGGCATGCGTTCCACGTGTGAAAATTACCTTAAAGTTAAATCAAGCTCTAACTGGTAGGAGGCGGCGGCACTTCCTAAATGAGATCCCTGTGGCCGCGTGTTTGGAACGAGCCAGGAAATGAATCCTTCGGACAGCAGAAAAATAGCAGGACTCAGCGTTTCCCCGCTCGCGTTGCGTCTCAACATTTAATAAGCGCCCTATCTGACCACAGAGACCATCCCCACAACTAAAAGGTCACGAGCGCGACCCCGCTGTCTCCCCAGGAACACGGTCGTAATTACGCCGCAAAGAAACTGCTGATTGAATAGCTCTGAAATTAAAAAACGAACAAAACCACAGAGTCCAGCATCCCAAACATTAACGCACTGTAACTATATGATCCTTCTATGGACTTAAATCTAATTAATCTAGAGGGATGTCAGAAACCAGATCAAATGAATATTGTTTGTTAAAATTGATCATTCAGCAGTACCCTATCATCAGAGGTGGAATTACACAAGTACTGTATTTAAGTACAATCGATAGGTACTAGTTACTTAAAAATAAGACGTTAAATTCAACATTGTTGTTGGATGGAAACCTTGAATCTTAGCGTTGTTTTGCCTCAATGCCACAATCAATTTTAAAGATGATTTAATGAGATTTTTAAAGGACAAGAGGTCAGAATTGACTTGACCTCCAAGCATGGAAATCTCAATATTTCATTATCAAGTACAAAGATATGTTACTATTTGAATTATTTACTCTGAAATGCAGCAAGACTCTGGCTTATCTTGGAATTTATTTATTTTTGAGGCATTCACTTGTACCAGATACACTGACAGATACACATACATAATTCTCACAATGAGTCATTTTAATGCTTGAGTACATTCTGTATTTTATTTTAAATACAATACTTTTACTTAAGTAGAGTTTTGAATTTAGGTGATCACTTTGAATCGTGCATTCTCCCACCATCTCTTCTTCCTCCTCCTCTTCTCAAGTATTGCTCCTCGGTTGTGCACTTCTAAAGAACATTTTGATTTTGACTCACTTAAAAAAAACAGTGACGTAAAACAAAATTTGTACAAATATAATAGTTACTGTGGCACTAACGTTTAAAGTAAAATGTCAGGAGAAAGTGCAAAGATTTATTTGGCACTGGTTGTGTTTTTAATCCATGTGGCCTCTGTGACTCATTACAGCACTTTACAGTGTTTGTCACGCTGTAGTTTTATTTTTGCCATCATTTGACTCGGGGCTGGACCGATGTTTCAACACATTATTTTGGCTTCCTATTATCACCTCTACCTGTGCCGCTAACAAATGCCAACAGGCTGTTTCCAAGGCAATGTCATGAACGTCCTTAGATGTCTTGTTTGGTGAAACGGTGCATTGTAGATCTCTAAAATCCTCCGATTTCACTTTGCTGCCTGATAAATGTCAACTCCTCTTAGCTGGAGAGAAGTACTTCAGGTGAAATAGTTCTCCATCCATCTCTCTCTCTCTCTCTCTCGCTCTCTCTCTCCTCTTCATCAATGGACAGAATGATATATGTATTTCCTAAACTGCACACATCCTCGCTTTCCTCTCTTTAATGGACAAACTTTCCTCTGACTTGTCCTCTCCTCTTTGTCTCTGCTGCAATCATCAGACTCCCCTCTCTCGCTCTCTCGCTCTCTCTTTATCCACCTTTCTCCTCATTGTCCCCCCCCACCCCCATTTCTCTCCACCTGCCTCAGACTCCATCTTTTTCCCATGCTGCTCTGCGTTGTTCATTCTTGGCCCATTTGTTTTTCCATGCGTTTCTCCGCTCGTGTTTTCTTCTTGTTCAGTGCCGTATCGACGTTGTCTCTGACAGCGGCTGTGTTTAGAACTATTAGATGTTAGTTTAGTCAGTTGTTTGTTTCTGAGTTGAATTATAAATCACATTAGTATTGACATTTTGCTGTCGTACTGTAAATGATGCAGGGAGTAATATCTTGTCTCAGCTTATTTTGCAGTGGTATATGATAGAAAATCTTTTATAGTATTTTGTTGCATATACTGTATATTTATAACATAAACTATTATGTGCATTACAAATCAAGGAATGTGTACAATAAATTATTTTAGGTCTACCACCTTTAAGTTATATAGAGGATTTTGAGGTAGTAAAGATCAAATAAAGAAAAATTATTTTTTTAAATCTAAAGAAAGAAGACAAAAAATGTAAAAATAAATAAATAAAAATACAAACCATAAATATAAATTTATTCATGAACATGAATTTGCTCAAACAAACAAGTAGACACATGAATATAGAATATATGGTTTCCCCTGGAAACAGACTGATTCTATCATGTTTGTAGGTGGCCCAGTTTAGCCTCTGTCATTGGTCACTGCCACTGTGAGGATTAGTGACAGTGAGCACCTATCATCTAAAACCTATGACAGTTTCCCCTCCCGCCCTCCAAACAAAGCTTGGTAATTAATCCTCTTATTTTGGTAGATATCAGAACTTTGCCGTCGAAAACGCGTGAGGGAGCGTTGGGTCACATCCTGTCCTGCTCCGTTTTATCTGGTGTTGTTTGGGTGCTGACTGACTCCGGAGTTTTTGGGTAGGCAGCGTTAAAATCAGTCACTGTTTCATCATTTAATGGGTTTTTTCCTTGTTTTAGAGTGCTCGGGCTGGGTCAAGAACCTTTACCGTCTTTGACATTGGGTTGTACAAATCAACTCGACCCGACTCGACCTGGCTTCCCGGCAAAGGTCGAGCCATTTCGTGTCCCGTCTAATCACAGGTCATGACAGCGCGGCAAAGGAAAGGGCAGGTGATCCGGGGGTCAGGACGCGACTGTAGCTCCAGGCGGGAAAGAGACGGCACAGTGTGTGTGAGTTCAAGCCCCAGTCTTGAACTTCAACATAAACACCCAACAACTGCTACATTCATAAAAGCTGCGTAATTAGATGTTAATGATCATCCAACGGCAATAACATTCGGTGTCAAATGGTGGATTTTGCTCTGTCAAAACGCTCCAGAATTATATATGTTACACATTGTTTGTTTTTTCCCCTGTATTCCAACAAGAGGAATGTGATTGGTCAGTTAGTATCACATGGCACCGAAATGCCGTACATCTTCCTCAGTTTTGTACGATTTAGGCTGGATATTGTAGGGAAACAAATGGGTTGAGTGAAAATTTGCAGACATACATTACTCCAATATGACAAATGTCAGTCAACCACTTGAGCCCGAGCGAACCCGATGATAAATGATCGCGATAAACAGAAACAAACCAGACGATTCAGGGGAATTACAGGTTCCCGGAGAGGAAGAGTGCTAAAACAGAGCTGGAGGTCTGTTTTTGATCTGCACAAAAATTGGCAAAACAGCTTGAGTTAACATTTTTATGTGACAAGCGTGAAGTTATACAAGTGCGTGGTGTTGGTGTTTGTTGTCTGTTTGTTCGTTTCAATTCTGTTTTTGCCTGCTAAATCTTGACCGCGGGTCTCCTGACTGCCAGAATGAGCTCAGTAGAACAAGAAATATGCGGGCAGTGTCAAATTAGTATTTTCCTTCTGGGCTTAAGTGATTAAATGAGGGGCGAAACGTCTTCAAGACTAAATCGCAAGTCCAGTTGCCTTGACCTGCTGCTGCTAGACATCCAGTGACCTCCTCAGGCTTTACATGACTTATCCTGCGTCGTATCGCAGCCACACATATGCATTCAGGTCACATTTGTCTGCAGACAATTGAAAAGCTGAAGTGTGTCAAACAGTATTTGCAGAATGTTCCTAGTGTTTGTTTTTACTGCTGACTGACAGCATCCCAATGACTTTCAGACGCTTTCGCCTCGCAGCAGTCGCGTTGCCCGGCGTGGCCAAACACACTCATTTGTCATGTAAATAGGGGGAAAACACACACACACACACACACACACACACACACACTGATGTCCATCTCGTCCCACGCAGAGCTAACTGATTCCACGCAGGAGGCCTCCAAACTTAATCCCCCGCTCTCATTAGCCTTAAATGTATTTTCCTGAACGTTTCCAGTGTCTCCTGCTGGAGGAGCGAGACGCGGGAGGAAGCAGGATGTGGAAATCCTCAGCGGGTCGATGCGCAAGCCTGTAAATTACCCCAACGGTGCTCGCTATTGAAACTGAATAGGCTTCCTGAATGATTTAAGGGCCGCTTTATGGGAATGCTGCGCAGG
>OMOW01107959.1:0-12499 GCA_900312555.1 Lamprogrammus exutus
GAATTATTTTGTTCTAAGGGGCATCAGGCTTTTTAACGCCTCCTCACACGGCAGGGAGGAGCCCCTTCAGGACCTTGGCCACTGAGTGGTCATAAAAATTTACGCACTGGACTATTTGCACACCGGTAATGGTACTTGTACTCATATGTACACTTATTTTGTTTTACTTATCTGTACTATTTGCACTACAGACTTTTTCTACCTCAGCACACGAGGACTAGTATTATACACTGTACCTGCTGTCTTGCATGTGTACATACTGCCAACTTGGTCAGTTTGGCCATGTTATTTTTATGTTTACCTCCATGAGTGTTAACCTCTTTTACTGTCTTACCTCCTATTTTCTGGTGCATTGTTGTACTGTACTTTGTTAAGTGAGCTATTGGACACCTGAATTTCCCTCGGGATTAATCAAGTATCTATCTATCTATCTATATCCTGCAGATATGAAGTTGTTATATTCATACATGTTTCTGCTTGCTCTCTCCAAACATCTTTACATTGTTCTTTGGTGTGTGTGTGTGTATGTGTGTGCTTACCAGTGACAGAGCAGTCTGTGTTTGGTGTAACAGAGGTTCAGGGAGCAGGGACAAGTGGATGCACTCAGGGATCTTTATTGTTCCTCCATCCAAGTCAGCAATAATAACATCCAACTGGTGAACACACATAAAACAAGGACTGTCAGCTGGTTTGATTGCAGCTGGGGGAGGAACGGTGAGGAACGACACGTACGCCTGATGAGATTCAGCCGAGACCAGCTAAATAAACATCTTGTGAAAGGCCGGATTACTTTATCTTCTTGCGTGAACCGCAGCACTTATGAAAGCCAATCAAATTTCTCCTACTCAATAAAAGGGAATGAGTACGAAAGAGAAACTCCAATATTTGTTAATGATTCAAACGTGTTCATGATCTCAGAGGTCTACGTGCACGTGATGGATGTTTATCGATGCCCGTAACACTTCTGAACTCACCAGATCCTGGATTTCGGTCTGAAACATTGAGTGCACTCCGATGATGAAAGGGGTTGGTGAGCTCAGCACCTCCAGCAGACGGGAAGGCAGAATAGGGATGTACGGGTAACTGAAAACATGCACAGTAAGAATGAGAAGGAAGCTGAGAGCTTCAAGAAGAAAGCTTGCATTGTTTTGCAAGTCAAACTGGAAAGCTCTCTTTCTGAAGCTCTCCAGTTCAGTACTGGAAGTGTTTGAGGGGAAATTACAATGAAACTAGTATATGACTAATAAGCAGTAGAGACAGCTACCAAAAATTACATTCAGGCAGTATTCATACATTTGGCAATAAAAGGATTTGCAAGTTCTGTGAGTTTGACACCATCACTATTTACAACAGAACAGAATTTCTACTTTTCAACTCTTTTAGCCATAATCTGAATTTTTCAGCAGATAACCTGGCGCTACATTCTCCTTCACTGATGGATGTATGTTTGTACTCTATCTTCACTTGTGATTAAGTCCTCCATGTTGTGTGTCTGCCACAAACTGTTAAATTAATTGCCCTCAAAGGATAAATAAAGTTGTGTTGAATTGAATTGTTATTAAAACTACATTTGTCTGTGAGGGTGACTCAAGAGAGTCTAGTCTAGCAAACAAACATGAGCAAAATCAGTAACTGTGAAAATAGGGAAGTGAGACAAGTCACTCTGTGGTTTCCTATGATGATACAGGGGCATTTTCCCAGGAAATACAAATATCTAAATTGCTTTCACTTGTTTTCGGAAGATGATTAGGGCCACATTGAAAAAAGAGTTCTGAGATTAAAGTACACAGAACTCTGAGTTTTTTCTCAGAATTCTGACTTTTTTCTCAGAACTCTGACTTTAATCTCAGAACTGGCCCGAATCATCTTCTGTATTTCTCAGGTTGAAAAAATGAGACTGTTTGAGACGGACACTGAGAGCCTAAAAAACTTTTCATCTTGGAACTGGAAGTGTTTGAGGGCAAATTATTATTATAAAACCCAGATATGTGTGATAAGCTAGCAGTAAAGACAGCTATGCTACATAAAACTAACACAATAGTTACAGATATGGCAATAAGTCAGGGACAACGTAATGTCAGTGGGTGATTATCGTGGAATAATAATCCCACTTATTTTTTGGCTACTCACCAAAGACATAAATAATTTCACTCAGTATATTTATTTAAATGAATTCATTGCTAATTACAAGCTTCCACTGAGAAAAAAAGCAGCACTAGCCTAGCAACTGTGCTGCTATGTAACAACGGCAGCAGAGTTGAACCTTCATCGTGGTAGCCTATTTAGAGTTAAGCAAAAAGACAGTTAACCACACGAAGGCAATGCTAGTTTGTAGCAGCAATGCTAGTTTGTAACAGCAATGCCAGTCTGTAGCTAACTCGGAATGCTGCTAAGTTGCTAGCTACTCTTAGCATGGTAATACAAAGTAGCTTGGCTAAGTGACTCAGCAGCAAACACTCTCGTCGCGGAATGACCAGTCCGTTGTCAAGTTCATCGTTCATTATTAAGGAAATCATTGACAATTGAATATGACATACAGTATGAGACAAATTGATTAATTGAATATCACAATATTTTCTAGGTTTCTAGTTTAGGACCGACTATTGGCACTTTCTGGGGATATTTACACACAATAAAACATGAGAAAGTAAATCCTGAGTAATGTGTAAAGGATTGAGATATTTATGAAATTTCAGTAGGGACAAGAAAAACACAAATCGATACACCTTTAACACAAACTGACACACACACCTGTATCTGAGGGGAAACATGAGGGCTTCCAGGGCGCGACACGCCTCTCCAAGCCTCTGATAACTGGTGGAGTGGAACAAAACCTTATGTTCTGTCAGAAGGGCACAAAACAGGCTTAGAACATTGTGGATTCCTGGAAAAAGAAACAACAGAGAGAAAATGGAATTAATGAGGAATTTGCTGGAACGCGACGGCGATATTGTTCCAGAATATTCATCAAAACAGAGATTAGAACAAACAATATTCTTTTAATCTGCTAATTCAATCAGACTAATGACCTGGGGCCTGGGACAGCTCATTGTCTCCTCAGGGTGCTGTTCCCTCAGTGTGTTATTATCAGAGGTAGGACCAACTCATTGTTTTGCAAGTCACAAGTAAGTCTCAAGTCTAAAGGATCAAGTCCCAAGTTAACACAGGCAAGTCACAAGTCAAGACTGACAAGTTGAGTCACATATCCTTTGAGTTTTGAGCCCTGGCGTCACTGTGCTCTTCAATGCCTGGGTTATTATTCATATTTTCTGTCTCATTCTCTCTGCTGATGAACTCTGACACCTTAACTACCAAGGAGTTAAAATCTTAGTCAGAAGTTAGCGGTACCGTTGGGCTTTTCCCTCTCATTTCCATGGAAGGCATTTTTCCTCCCTTCTCATGTGGAGAGAAGGCACCCAGAGGATCATGGGTTCAACTCTTATGAAGCGGCTTTACCCATCAACCACGGTAGGAAATCATTCTTTTTTGGTGAGAAATTTCTGCCCTCACTGACTGAAATTTGGGGGCATTTTAAATGCACTTGGGGTCTCTTTGTGACATATAAAAATGATCATCTTAACATCTCAACCAGTGGAGAAGCTGCTTCTGCAGATCTTTGGCCATGTGACACGTGAATTGCTTGTGGAACCCCTTGTTTACTGCTGACTACACAGTTACCACTGTGTCTTCCTCCAAGGATACCATCAGATATCTGCGGCGACTTCAAACTCCAGCCGGTCACATTTCCTGTTTACTATTGTTGCGTAACTCACTCATTTAACATAGCAGGTTTAATGCTATTGCTACCACTTTTTGTTTGTGGAGGACTTGTTTGTTCATTGTTATGGTCTTTCACTTCCAGCTTCAAAACGTACCGATCCATTTTTCTCAGGAGAGAGCAAATGCGTGATAAGAGCTCCAGAATGCATAGCTGGCTAACGTCAATGTCATACTTCGAAATGAGATACAAACATGTATAAACTGTGTTTCATCAGTCATTCATTCACGTTGATTCATTAACATTTTTGCTCCCTTATTTGTGTTTTATACGATCACAAATGTAGAATAGAGTGGCAGTTTTGCCCTTTGCCCCGGGTTATTTCCTACACTGGCTTTCTACTATGTTACTGTGTTACAACTGAGAGTGTCTGACTGGAAATGAATAGGATTTAATTTGTGGTTTGAAAAAGGTATCAGAGCTTTATGAGTTGACCAGTCAAGTCCAAGTGAAGCTACAACACACTGCTTAAAGTCAAAGTCAAGTTCTTTTTTGATGTTGAGTCTCAAATCAGAAAATTTGTGACTTGAGTCCAAGTCGAGTCATACGACTCAAATCCACACCTCTACTGATAAGATACATTTCTAGTGAGTAATATGACTTTTGTTTCTTCAGTCGGAAAGCTTTTCATGAGCTTTCTCTTTCCATGGCACAATCATTCATTCCGTTTGGCACATATGCAGCCAGGAATACTATGCTGAGCCTGGATTAGAAAGATGTGCCCGAAATGGAGTGTGAAAAGGCAATTTATGTTATTACAGTAAATTGCACCAAAATTCCTTTTGCTCTTGCAATATGATATATATATATATGGGTTGTTCTTGTATCAGAAAATTGCACAGCTGCAGCCAAATCAAATGCAGTTGATCATATTTCTGCTGAAACTGTAACTTGTCCACCTCAGGACAGGCACACTGGTGCCTTTTGTTGACATGAAAACAAGACAAACATTTCCACAAACAAATGAAGCAGTTTATGTGAAAGACTTAATATAAACCTATGGGAAAAGTCATCTCTGAAAAACAAAGGAAATTACACATCTCATACAGTATAAATAATATTTCAAATACCAATGTGACAATCAGGAAGAATTCTAAGTTTACAGTTCCTGTTATTGTTTTCTATCAAGCGACTGACCAACCAATTCATCACACATTGAAGTGATAAAGAGAGAGGAACCCTGGCAGACGTATCCGCGCCGCTGGGGGCGCTGGGTCTGGATGTTTGGTTGCTGAGTCCTGCTCTTCTGTCATAAACAGGAAACTCGACTTGAGGATCAACAAAATCTTTGAGTCCTAATCGTGATAGCTTTGTCAAACCAAATGACTCAAGTTCTTCCATCATAGAGAATGTTTAATTTGCCCCCCCTTGGCTCTATTAAACCGATCTCTAGCCAGTATGGTTCACTTTCAGATTTTTATGAGCCACATGTAACAATCTTGGTGGAATTTTTGACTCAGAGTAAAATTTGACTAACAGATCAACTCTAACAGATGTCGATTGCAAAGGTTAAATCCTTTATATCTCCCCCAGATTTAAGAAGTATTTATGCTTTCATTTCATGTCGTTAAGATTATTGTAACTCACTACAGACACATCACGCAAACAGTCCTCCTTACACTGGCTGAGTGGATATTAAAGTTCCTCTGTCTGATTCTAAAACTATAAATGGGCACCATCATATCTATCAGACCTCCTCTCCTCCTCTTCCTCCTCTAGATCACTCAGATCTGATGACTGGATTGTTTGAAGCTAAAAGGTGACAACGCCTTTCTGTTGCTGCTCCCAAACTATGAAACTGTTTACACTTCCATTTTAAAACTGCCTCTTCTATTGACTGTTTTAAATCCTTTGTTAAATCTTGAGTCTTAACTCTGTCTGTGCACTTTTGTCAATTTTAGTTGCTTTTAAATGTACTTCAGATTGCACCTTGTGAGGGATTTACCACACTGTCTGACTACAGTTTCCTAATCACACCTCAGGCTGTGTTATCTACAATTAGAGCTTTTATTGGCCTTCAGGTGTTTGCTTATCTTATGGAAACAGTGACACACTTCCGATCCCAAAATAAAAAAGTAGGAGCAACAGCCCCAGACAACGGAGGAGACAAAGGCAGCAAACAAACAGCAGGGTTTTGTTGACGACCGGCCCCGTGTCCCCTCCGGGGGTTGTACTTCCTGTGCTGTGTGACATGTCTAACACACATTCCACTAAGTTGACTGAGGTGACCTGTGCACGCGGCACCATGTATTGCTCGCCCGTATAGCTACTCACAATCCTTATATGGACATGAGGATGACCTAATATGTGGAAACGTTACACTTGTTCTCTGTGCTTACGTGTAGCTTATCAGCCACCCTGTGACACTTGTGCTGCATCATAAATATAAAAAGGAATCAGTTTTAAGGCCTGAATGTTGATTATCTCAAACGCTAACATTCAGTATGCCATGGGGGCTTGTCACTCAATCACAACTTCCTGCATGAATCTATTAAGGCTACACAATCGAAAATGAATATCTTTGCAACACGTGAAGTGCAGACGAGCAGAGAGTCCTATACTGGTTCATGAAAACAGGCTTGTGAAGACTGATGCAGCCCTCGGTCGAGTCTTCTGTCAAGATGCAGGCCATTTGTTTTGTTTTTGTGTATCCAGATTGGCTACAAATGCCTGACTCACACATGACCCTGTTCACATGTGTATGGAGTAAGTACCCCCCATGTGCACGCACAGCACTCTGTCCAAACAAACAGCGGATGGTGTTAAGGAAGTCAGGAAATAAAATCCACTCTGTTTGGAAGCACATTCTTCCAATCAAATGAGGCTAAATAAGAGCCCATTTTCCATTACAAATCAAATTTAAGGTGAAACGGACTGAGTTACAGATCACAGATGTAGGAGTGTTGGACTTGCAAACCGTGAAAAATGTAAATCAGTGATTACTAATCCTGGTTCTCACGTGCCACAGCTCTGCACATTTCCATCATTCCCTTCTATACCCACAACTGACTGGCTACATCACACATCTACATCAGGTGTTTTCAGCCAATCAAGAGCTGTAAGGCATCAACTCTTGATTGATTAGTATCGACAGGCTAATTCTGCCGGACTGACAAAACCTAACAGTATCATGGATAATGGCACCTTTCAAATGCAAAAGTGAACGAATGTGAAAATTTCAAAAACAAATTTCTAAACAAACTCAACCAAATCTACTTATGAGTAAGACTCATGGTGAGTAAGTCACGTTGTATCTCAAACAAAGCTTTTATTGCCAGGACCAATCTGAATGTTTTCTGTTGTGCAAGCACAGGAACGTGAAGCCACCAAACCGCATCAAATCTTGTCTCAGACACATTTAGTGCAGAATTTATCCACATACTTAATGGCTATTCAATGGAAAAGTCTGTTTGTAAAAGTGCTAAAGACGTTTAGCAGCATGTGATTTGCAAAGTGGACTAAAGCGTCTTAAAAATTTCAGTTTGACTTACAAACACTGGATAAAGGAACAGGATTGAAGGAATTAAAACGTCACACAAATTTAAGCTGCTTGATTAAACAAACTACAATGATGCCAGCAAAATAACTATTCTTACTGTACACGTCCACTGTCAGATTACAAATGCAAACCAGACTGGCACTCTGGAAAAGGGCTTATGACCAAAATCAGGTGTGTGTGTGTGTGTGTGTTGAGGTGACAACCTGCAGCAAGAACCTATTGGTCAAACAGTACATGCGAGAAAAAAGGAATTGGTCGACATCATGAAACAGGCAGTGATACACTAATACAGTCACTAACGACTCCTTCTGGCTCAGCTGATTCTTCCCTGACTCAGCTATTAGTTAGTCAAATGTTCTCTCCCACTGTGCAGCTGTGCATTACCCCAGCCTGGGTAGGACATGATCTATTTTCACGGGGCAATTTTTGCCCGAACTAACCAAAATCTGGGGGCATTACAAGCTTTGGGGGCCCTTTGTGAAATGTGCATTATAACTGATCAGAACAATAACTCATTGCTATAAACAGCAGAAAGATTACAAACTAGAAGGCACTGAGAAACATTATGACCATCCACAGCCACCATCAGTTGATTGATGTTTCTTTATTTGCATAAGTAGTAAGTGCACATGTCCACCAAGTTTGGTTACAGTAGACTAATTCATTCATGAGATACAGCACTTTTTGAAGAATGAACACAGCCACTCAAATTTGCCAGCCAATTAAAGCAAAACGGTAAGAAATATTAAAAAAACAAAGATAAAAACGTTTGCCTGGCTTGGTCCAGAAATTCTATATGTAAAATTTTGTCCAAATTGACCCAAAATTGTAGGACGAGATTTTAAAAAAACCCGAAAAACAACTTGTTTCAGAAATCTTTCTATTAATTCTTAAAGAACTGAAAGATAAAAAACAAACTGGGATGTTTTTTTACTTGTCAAATAAAAGCTATTTATTACATCGGAAGCAAATACCTGAAGGGCGACATACAGCTTGTTAATATCTCTGCCCCACATCCTGTCAATTTCTCTCAGGAAAGAGAAAAAAATCCATTGCCTCATGATCAGAGTCACAGCTAATGTCAACGTCCTAAATCAAAACTAGCTATGTTTCAGCTCTGGTTTTTTGCGCCCTTTTTTGAGCTTTTAGGGGCAAAAATGTTAAATATAGGAAAAATTTTACCCTTTGTCCGTGGTAACTAGCTTCCAAAGCTGGACCACATGTACGCTAGCTGCCTGAATAAGATGTGTCCACCCGGGACGTCCCTTTACATCTGGCAAGCAGTATAAGGCAATCTGAACTCACACCAACAGAATACACCCACTTAATAATGAACTTTTCACCCATCTTTTACTACTCTCCCCTCTCCCAATCATTTGCAGGTATTTAGCAGTACAGTCATAAATTTAGTCAGATTCAGAGTTCTAACAATGTCAGAATGACCTAAATTCGCCCAGACTGATCTGTCATAATTAACATTTTTGTTGATCTGTCTGCAGTATTTCCTCAGTAAAGCTGACAACAACAATTTGCAGTGGATTTAGTGCTCTCAATGTGCGTGAATGCAAACAGAATACTTTGGAAAGGTCTGTCAGTGTGAACACAACAAATCCTGCAATGCTGGTACAGTTACACTAAGAGGTTGTCTGCCAATATTCCATTATCTCTGTATGAAAGAGGCAAATGTTACAGCACTGTGAGACAGACTGCATACCAATTTTGTACACAAGCAAGAGTATCTTCTCCATATAAGCTATCCTTCTACACTGTATGACCAGATATGATGTGCATCCTACACTGTGCAATAGACTGCTTGATTTTATGACTTCATTTTTTTGTCTTGCATTACTTCACTTTTTTATTCTCTTCTATTGTGTGGTATGATGTTGTGTATAGTGTTTTACACTGCTGCCACACAGACTCTTTTGTATTTATTGTACCTTGTAAGTGGACCTACCAAGCTGCTGGAAGAGCAGGGCGACACTTTTGGATGTCACAGGTAGTGTGTCATTTAGGGGGGTCTGAATGAGCTGCCGGTCTCCTGCTCCCAGGCTGAACAGCTTCTGTAAAGAACAATAAAAGTGGAGAAGGTCAAAAGAGAGAAAACTTTGCACCACATCAGACAGACATGGACGATATCTGCAGCCTGGATACAAGCAGCGTTCCAACAGTCACACATTCATTCAAATTATTGCCAAGTTTGGCTTCAATAGATGAAGAAGACGTGATGTTCAGTGCTGCAGACACTACAGCTGCAGGTCTGAATTAGTCACCCGAATAAATGTGCACAGTAATATTTACATGTTCACCAAAATAAAACTGATTACCCAGGCAGGTTTCCTGATGCAAGAGTTGCATTTCGGGAATATAAGCCTTAAGGATGTCGAAAAAAATCTTCAGTAGAGTGAAAACCAGAGGGACAGCAGGTCTCATTCATATGATTCCTGACATACCTGTATGTTTAAGTAGGTGTTGCAGTGACAAATGAGGCTGAAGTACAGCCTAAGGGTAAACTGAGGCACTTTGGTTTTTAAAGAGTGGCGTCCTGCTGAGGAACAGACAGAATACTGAACTGGAGGCCAAATTCTTTCTTTTTGGAGCACATTAGCCCTCATTTAGAACCGAATACAACTTCTATCTCATTAGTGAGGAGGGAGTTTTTCCTCGTACCAGTGGTAAACATGAGCTGTAGTATTTTTCCAACAGAATTATGAATCAGAATAGACACAAAACAGGATATTTCTGTTCCAAATATTGCCTAGTTTATTCTATTCATGACCTGATATTTTGCCAAATATCAAACAAAATGCACTTTTGTTTACTTAAACAAGTGGTTCTCAATCCTGGTCCTTGTGGTCCCCAGCCCTGTACACCTGAGGGTAGGTATGGGTAAGAGCAAAGAGAGATGGGATATTTTTACCCCCACTATGGCGAAGGCTCCAAGGATGTGAGGTCGTAACTCTTTGTTGGTTTTGTAGGAATATGGTCATGTAGTAGTTGTAAGTTGAGTCTACATACACTTACCCTAGCCCCTACCCATAACCCTAACCTTTGCCCCAAAAATGTATAAACTGTCAGTATTTGTAGGTTTTCTTCAGTTCCGTCTTTCTCCATATTGTCATGAGCTAAGCCTTCACCATAGTGGGGCGGAAAAAATCAGACACAGTGTTAAGTCCCTTTCAGATCTCGAATGACTAAACACATCTGATTTAGCCACTCAAGCGTGGGTATGGCAGGGAGAGACGGAAAATATGAAGTGCTGGGGGTGACGAGGACAAGCAGGACGCACTGACTCTTAAAGGAGGACATTATTTTTATACTTCAAATTCAGTTTTCTGGACTGTTCAGTTTGTGAAAACAAATGTATGAAGGCCATTGGGGCTGTAGAGGCCATGCCAGGAAACTGACCTCTATGACATCCATTGGACAGGCTAGCAGTCCACAGGCAACTGCCGGGCCAGAAAATTTCAGAAAATTGTATTTTGTACCAAATATATGACGGACCAGGTGCCTTTGTGGAGCGTCAATGCAGTGGGATTTACACACTGGCCAGCCACGTGTCCACAGATGCTGTGATTTATTTATTTATTTATGCGTGATTCCTTATTAGGGTCTCTGCCTGTGTCCCTAATATGTGTTCAGTTGACCAAAACGATTTAAGAAAACAGCGGCAGGGGCCACAGATTAGTGGTAGCATCGAATAGTGGGCCCATCGTAAATACAAACATCTGCTATATGTTTCTGTCATAGTGGCATCATTGAGATTCACAAATACATAAGGAGTGATCTCAGGTCCGTGCTTGTCCAGGGCTGGACACTTTCACTGGACATGGAAACATTTCTAGGGGAAACACAGCCTTCACACAAGGGTTACTTCATGTTGGTGCTGAAGATACATGTTTGAAAACTAAAGCAGGGGGCTAAAAAGTTCTGAAAGATGCTTTAGTGGCTTTTTAGTTCTTCAGTTTTGCACTTTTCAGCACTGACACGAAGAAATCCTTGCAGTGTTATGGAGGTCAGCTTCTCTGACTTTGAACAGCACCCGCTAACTTCACAAAAGCCTTTAAACTGTTGTTTCCATGTGCCTAATAGTGCAAATTCATATTAGGTGCACCAATAATATGAATTTGATTTGTAAAATCGATGATTGTTAAGAGTCCTCATTGCTTAAACAAAAATGAATTTTGTGTTTGTGTTTTGTGCATTTTGTTTTCCCACCTTATACACAATCCATAGTGTAGCTCTCTTTCAACCCCCAAACCCCTCCCCACCCCTTGTCTGAGGTATTTTGCTCCAAGTAACAGAGCTACAAATTCTATGGAAAAATGAAGAGTATTTTTAAGAAAACTTCTGCCTGTGGCTAGACAACAATCTCTGGCACCATCTACATCAGCCAGAGACGACACATAAATCATTTCCAAAGGCTTAACCATGACTTTCACACATACTGGCTACCTTACAGCAGGTACATTAACATATTCCAGCCACTAGTCTACTCTGGATTTGTGCAGAGCATCTCCTGTGTGAGGGAAAAGGTATGTTGGTAAAGACGTACCTGGGATCCACCAGCCACCGGAACCAGGAATGTGAAGAGATTGGCCACCAGAACCTCTAAAGGGAAACTCAGGCTGTCTATGTGCACTGTGTAGATTAGACCCAAGCAGCCCTGGCAGGAGAACATGTCAGATACAATGTCAAATATACGATACATGCAGGGTCATCAAGATTGCAGGTTCAGGGGAATATATATCCCCCCTTAAATCAAGATTAAGTCATATCATGTCTTATTACCCGAAATATTTCAGGATAATCCAGCCTGGAGACGAGAATGAGACTTTTTGGTGCAAACACTTGAGCTGGCTGGATCAGGCCATCCTCCTCAGCCTCTTCATCTTCATCTCCATCAGCCTCGATATTCTTTGATCCCTGAAACATTAAAAGCAGCTATTTCAGTGGAAGAGTTCAGAAAGTGCGAAGACGTCAGATTTGTACGCCAACACAGCCTCCAGAGTCCTGGGTTCACCCTGAGCCTCAAACTCATCATGTCCCCTACTTTGTACCTAATATGTGCGGTAAGTCTGTTATTTGCACATTCTCATTCATAATTGAGGAGCCTCACAAAAAAATGTGTTCAATTGAGGTAAGGTTGGGCTGGAAATACCAGAATGGCACTCACTAGAGCTCGATGATTCCGTCCGGAAATTGCAATTTTTGATGGGCAC
>OMOW01107963.1:0-11782 GCA_900312555.1 Lamprogrammus exutus
ATTTATTCTTTCTGTTTATATATTTGTTGGTGTGTGTGTGTGTGTGTGTGTGTGTGTGTGTGTGTGTGTGTGTGTGTGCGTGTGTGTGTGTGTGTGTGTGTGTGTGTGTAATAAATATGTTCATTTAAGAGAAAGAAATCCCTGAATGGTAAAACAAACTTACTTTAGACTGATTGACTGACTAAACTTTACATAAAATTAGACATAAGTAGCTCTTGGTGGTGCTCCTGAGGTTATTATTATTAATTTTATTAATTTACATGTCTTTACTGTTTTTCCCAAGGTGACGAGTTATGCTACAACTGGCAATTTAAGAAATATTACACATTTGTCAACCACAGGTCACTTCAAGTCAGTAACAACCAGCAAAGGACTCATGGTGTGAAGCAAGGAAGGAGTGTGTCCTGAAGTAAAACATAAAGCAACACTCAAAATAGAATGCCGCGACGAAAGAACAAACAAATAAAACAAAATGTAACAGCAGCAAAGGACAGGAGATGGCAGAATCGGCAGAATAGTCGCAGCAGGACAACAATAGCACAGCTGCAAGTGACACAGCAGGACACACACAAAATCGCAGCTAAATTCAGACAACACATACTACTACAAATACAACGTAAGTGCCAGGACACATCTGGGGAACAATACACATCGTATGTTTGAATTACAAACAGCAGTAAGAGCAGGAGCAATCAATATGCAGCTGAAAGCAAATAAATCAAACATAAAAGCAGCACAGGGAGAGAGAAATGTTAGTGTATTTACTGAGCTGGAAACAAAGCTTAGAGTCCTGACGGCACAGAGATGAAATTGTCCACATTACATTGTCTGTTTTGGGGTCAAACCAAAAAGCTGCGTAATTTTATTGCCTGCGCTATTTCAGTCAGAAAATTTATAGATGATGTGATGCTTGTTCATCTGTTGCACAACACTATAAACAGAGTCTTTGTGCAGAGGTACCTGTGATCCCCCAAGGTGTAAAAGTCTGCAAAGCACACTTGGTTGTGCTGTGTCTATTGAAAAATAACCCCATGGTGGACAGCGCCAAAATTCTGCTATAATAGGCCCCAGGATAATGATTACTTTGAGTGATGGCATAATGAGGGTTTTATAAATATGCATGGATCACTAGGGGTAGTAATATTGTAGATTATTAAAACTGCAGGGTAAGAGGTCACGATAATGAGAAGGAGTAGAGGGCGACACACTCACTGACACAGAAATTACTCAGGCCAGATGTCTGGGATATAGACTGTGTTCACACCAGTGGCTAACAAACAGTAAACTGAGGGATGAGTAAATCACACGAGGTAAACCTGAAATTTTCCATTATTTATTGAGATGAACCAGAATCAAAGAAACATTTCCTGAGGCGATCACAGCTTGAAACTGAGGTGTGGATTCGACAGGAACATTTGGTAGTTGTGCACATATAAACATAGCAGTAGCTGAAAAGATGAGGATGACTTTAACATCAAAACAAACAAGAGAAGCGGCAAACAAAAATGCTAAAGGGACTTAAGATGCTGTTGAATGTTGCTGTCACCTCAGTTTTTGAGACAGAGCTGTTGGTTTTCAGGCTGAAAATGTATTTTGGCAGAGGGACAGGACAACGTCTTTATTTACGCACTGCAGGCCAGTCAATGATGGTTTGTACTGAGTCTTTGTTAGTGCCTTTGTCAGTGCGACCAGTTAGTTGCGTCAGTAAATTACGCTATGGAAGAAAAAAAAGTAAGTGTGGAAAAACATTTTTACTCCCATGCTGTATTTAAGTACAGGTTTGAGGGACTGAAAATGTATCTTGAGTATTCCCATTCCCATTATATATTTCAAAGGGAAAATATTGCACATTTTCCTTTGTTCCTTTCATCCATGTAGTTCGGTCTAACCCTCCTACTTACATTGTATCTTTACCTCTTGTCTTCTGTACCTCTACTTCTACTTAGCGGATTTCTTACCCTATTTCTTCCTTCCCTCTGTGCTTCCTTCCTTCATTTTTATTTGCCTGTTTTTTGAACCTTTTTTCTTGATCTGAAAGGTCTGGGGACATGGAAATCCCTAAAGCTTAACATGCATTCATCATTGCACTGTAAATAACTATTGCATGTATTTTTTAGGCTGGAACTGAATAATGCCACTAATATTTGTAACTACTGATATAAATGAGACTTGTAGCTTGATTCAAATATACAATTTTTCTCATGTAAACTAAGGCACATTTTAAGACAGTACTACGAAAGGAAAATGTTTTCATAGAGTTTGGGGTAGCAATATAATATTAAGAACATGAATGCTACTAGTTCAAGCACCTACACAAAACTCGACAACATGATCTGCAATTAAGAAGTATACATTCTCTCCAAAGGGCTGTAGAAAGGTATGAATGCATACTATTCTAAAGACCATTGTAATTTGACTGTTAGCCAGAGAAAGTCTCACAGTCAAAAGTGTGATTAAGAGACAGTTCCATTGCATGTCAATTCAGAAAAAGGGAGAATGTAACAAATCAAACATACAGGCTCACTCATGGTTGCAACACAGCTATGATAAGTCTCTAAACTATAACTATAAAACACAGGAGAAACATACTAGAGAACTCAGTAGTAGTAATAGGAACATGAAATATGTGCAGGATAAACATTACAACTGCCAAGATGATATGTCTGTTTCTGCAAGGCCTGCTGGGACATTGCTCGCACTACCTCCCTACCTAGAATACGCTTTCCTTCTGTGTATTTAATGACCAAACTTTATTTTTTCATAAATTTACTTTAAATATAAATGTTTTGTTTTGCTCACTAATTTACAGAGTTCTACCGTTAAATAAACTTTTTTTTTTGTACTATTTTGCAGTGGACAGTTTTTAACTGTGGCATTTTTACATAATTCAACCGTTAATTTCACTGACCTTTTTTTTTTTACAGTCCATTTTAGTCATTCTGTTCAACAAGTGTTCACACATAATCCTGTATTTGAGTAATTTGATGTTGTATAACCCCTACTTAAAATGGAGGTACCTTTATTCTCCTGCACCCCAAAAGAGTATTTCTCTAATTTTCAATCCACTAAGGTTCATAGCAGTCCTATCTCAGCTGCTGTGTGCATGTTGTGACCTTTCAACTAGAATCATGTCAGTGAGAATTCTTAAAAGCAAGCTTCCCTTGTCGTGTCTGCAGAGGATACACAATTGATTGCTTGAGTGCATGCAATTTGTAATGGGTTGATGCAATGTGTATCTGTTCACACGTCAGTTCCACAGTTTTCCTTTACGCAGCATGCATACCCTACACATGCAACGTCATCCACAGGGAAATTTGGAGGTTGAACACCTCATGGGGTCACAGTGTTTTTGAGAAGGAAGAAATGCTGTCATGCACCGAACTGTGATTTGCGCTTGTTTTGAATTACCCCCCGGGACAGCACTGCAAATGCTAAATAAGGACAGGAGCAAAAGCCTGGACTGCAATGAAAGCTGGGACTATCTTCTCCATGCATGTACAAAAGTCCAGGCTTTGCTGAAGGTTCTATTTAATAATTAATGTTTGTGAATGACTGGCTTCAAGCACCAAGTCTTTTCCATAACCCTGCAGGAGTATCTGTTTGCCTTGCATAGAGCGCCTGCAGGTCTAACAATTCCTCATTGTGGATATTTAAGACATTAAAAAAGCTCCTGCCGTTGATAATAATCCTATAGTTCTTTAGGTGGTAATATGCAGGCTGAAACTGCCCTAAAACAAATGTTAACTATCGATCCAATATCCAGGCTTACTGTAAGGACTAGAGTCAGTAAATATTGACTCACACAGTCAGCCAATCAGTGTTTGTACTGTTGTTTATTAGCCAATAGACTGCCTTTGAGAAGCATTTTGTTCAGGTAAAATAAGTCTGAGTTATTCCCATCTGTTATTTACTCTGAGAGCACCCTATAATGATGAAAATGATCAGACTGTTCAAGAAGAAAGACATATTCCTTATTGTGTCATAATGTGGATACAAAGATATGGCTATGCTGTTATGAGAACTGATCAACCTGAGTGATGACACAGCTAAGCTTCTCCATCCTCCAACCTGTGGCGAGCCTGCAGTCATTATTTAAATCAAAGGTGAGCATACAAATAAAACGTACAGTTTTGAACCTACATGGGTGACCTTTTCTTTCTTCTTCCCTTAGCCTTGTTCAGGGAAATAGGAAGTATTTCCATGGCAACAAGGAATCTATTCACAATGTTTGACAGTCCTGGATGTCACCATTGACTTTACAAAATTCTACATGGACATTTATGCCCCGCAACACCTTATTTCTGTCAAACATGTCATTTCTGTATTGTACAGGGGTATCGAGTGGCAAAGCATGTAGTCAGTCCAGATTAAGGGACACAAAGTTGAGCTCTCTTTACTGAGACCAACCAGCAGGTACAATTACGGGTTTGTCTTTGAAAGTAGAGACTCTGTCAGAAAATCATTGTTCAGGCTCAATTAGATACAGAAATACTCTAAAAGGCATATGTACTCTCTCCCATTAGCCCACTTACCGCATTAGAATTTCAGTAACTATGATGCATACGCTGGTCTTCTGAACATGATAACTAGCTCTACAGCCATGCAAACCACACTTATCAAGTAAAAGTTGACATCAAACTTACTCTACGTTTCACATCTGCACATTCAGAACCAACACTATTACTGACTTTGACTAATTTGTGACAATTTGTGATGTCACAGATCATGCTTGTGCATACACATAAGCAACTCAGATTTCTGAGGAAGAACAGAGAAGTCTTCCACCTTCAGCAGCTGAATGCAAACCTGTAATGACTCTACACATACATCAATCTGTATAATGAAAGTCAAACACCTGAGGCAAAGGAATGAGAGGAAAAACACATTGTTGAGCAGAGAGGATCTTCGAGGGTTGATTGGGTAATTTATTCTTGGTTTGCCAAAATAATTTTCCTGAATGGGTCTGCTGTATTTTAGAGTTATTGAAAGATTTTTTACTCTTAGGGTTTTGGATTTTGAAAATAATCAACATCCAATGGCCTTAGTGTTTTATTGATGCAACAGCCAGACAAACTTCAAATAGACGATACCAATCCATTACAAAATTCTACATCTTAAAAATAGATTCCAAAGAAATCTATGCACTGTTTATTAATCAATTTCTGACCACTTGCCCACTTAAAGTGATCACATTCATGCCTAGAGTGGGTGGAACCACAGAGCTCTACCCACCAGTATTCTATCCATCCACAAATGCATCTTAATCCTGCCTGTAAACTGAACACAGTCGGGTGTCCTGATTACTTATACCACCCATACTCTTCACCCCTGCCTTGAACTGTACGCTGATTTAGCACACTGAATCATCAGTGTAGGATTATATAGAGTGAGTCATGTCAGCCAAGGGATACCCACTGTGCTTTTGAAAGCGTGGGTTGGCGGAAATATCTTGGACAGTACTGGGCAAGTATATATTTGTCAATACAAAGACCGAAGGATAAATATGTCGGATCAAATTTGAGTATTACCAAAACCATGCTTCAGGAAGTATGAGACAGAAGGCAGATGGATTTGCTATTTTTGTCCTTGAGGACAAAGAGACAAAACCAGAACCTGAGAGTATGCATAGACAAACTTATTGAACTAATCAGGGGGTCTTTCATGTTTCATTACATGTTGGGAAATTATTATTTTTCTGATTGAATTACCTGAATTACCTAAATTGTTTTCATATCAAAAGACAGCATGCAGTATTGGAGAAAATATAAAATGTGTAATTTAGCCCAGCACAAAGTCAGACTGTGGCGATGACTTGGCAGTTATTTCAGTCTGTACCTGTGTGAGTGTGATAAGAAGCAGAGGTGCTATGCTGATGAGAGCTGGAGCATGCCAGAGTTAGATGACACGTTGTGATAGTTGTTAGTAAAGTTACTTGATATGCACCCTGCTGATATACGATCATAGCTATTATTCTACCATATTTAGATTTTGGCTGCCCAGTGCATCAGAAACCTCCATTTTCATTTCATCTTTCTCGCCATCTTCCCAACTTGTTTATCTGTCCGGCTTTTTGCATGAGGAAGGGATATACAGCTCGATCTGTGTGTAAAAGATGCTATGGTTGTCACTTTCACCTCTGTATTCAGCTGTCCAGCATTACCTGTGGTCTTTGCAGATAGAGATATGGTTTTAATTTTAGTAGCTCCTACTGTTGTGTTTGTACAGATCAAACTGCAGCTCCGATTGCAAGAGAAATAAGGAGGCATGGAGCCACTTTCTCTCCCTCCCTCCATCCTCAGCCTCTTCCCCTCCCTTCTTCCATCATATATTGTGGCTCCTCCCTCCACCTTGCCCTTCTCCACATCTCCTCCCCTCTGCTCTGTCTCCCTTTCTCTCTCTCCCCATCTCTCCTTCGTTCCTGCTCAATTTTTTCAGCCTAGCTGTGCCAACAGAGGATACACCCTCCTTATGTGTGTGTGGCTGTCAGTGTGAACTGCATGTGTATACACATGTGGCTTTGCAGCTGACGGGAAGGACTCATGAAGTGCTCTGGACTTGGATATCAGATCCTTATGCATATTTACCACATTTTTAACAACACTTCAAAATCCTCCCATTAAAGAATCTCATTTTGTCCTCTTGGGGTAGCATCTCAATGGAATCTTCAATCCTTTCCACAGTATCTTGGATTTAATGAGCAGCCACCGTGGAATGAAGCAAGCAATTTCTTGATTCTCTTCGTTACAGCTCTGGTAAGGGTATCTGTCTCCTCTTCTATCACTCTCTATATATCTTTATCCTTTTCTTGCACTCCCTACCTGATTACCTCTCATAACATATTGACAGGTGCAGGCAGTATACGTTATGGGATAGGGTAGCAGTTAAATGAGGCAGAGCAAGCTATTTAGGACATGGAGAGAAGGAGAAAATGAGGATGAGCCGGCTGGGGGAGTGAGAGAATGTACGGAAGAGGCAGGGAACAGAACTGTGTGCCGACACCAGCTGTGTTGCTCATGCTGTCAGAGACTGGAGAGAAAATGCTCCACTTGGTACTTGCTATTGATCTGCTGTTATGTTCCGCTCCTATGCCTTACAGACAACTTTACATGCTCTGCCTGTCAGTGACGGTATTGGTGTTGGCCACCGGTGAAGGCCAACAGATGCCATAATCAGGAGGTAAATGATGATTGCAGGTATTGCACTCTGAACGGCTGGATTTGACATGTGAATGCACAGGTGTATTTACGTGTATGTGTGTTTGCCTTCTGTTCACAGCATGAGGTGTGTGCAATGTGTCTATATATCTGTGTGCTCTCTCTGTGTGTGTGGGTGGTTTGTTACTAAAAGACAGGACGTAAATTCTTTCTTGTTTGGACGTTTGCCTGCATACTTAACACAGTTAGCCTAATAGGAGACATCTTGAAGTCGGGATGAAATTGCAGCTTTCCACCATGTTGATTCATCTGATTTCCTGTTGGGGCATGTTGACAGCAGCTCTGTTAAGCTGTGGATTTCATTTGCTGGCATGGTTTGGGTCCATTTGCACTCTGAGAGGGAAGGGCAGTCATTCTGAGTGATCACTTTAAAACTATAATGAAACATTTCTATCCTCATGGGCATGGTCTCTTCCAGAATGACTTAATCCATAGGGCACAAAGGGTCACTGAATGGTTTGATTAGAGTGATGATGTGAATCATTTGCTATGACCTTCACAGTCATCAGATCTCAATCAAACTGAACACTTTTAGAGGAAGTTTTACACTAACATGTCAGAGAGTGCTCTCCACCACCACTATCAAAATAGTAAATGTGTGATTATCTTTTGGGAGCATAGTGTTCCATGGTTCCATCCATGGTGTTCCTTCTTTTAAATTGTCATCCATCTGTACTGTACTGATGAAGCTTCTGGAATTATCGAAAACATTTTCTTTACTGTATCAATTGGTAATAGAAGTTGAAGTTACTAATTTTTCTTCTCAGCATGTTGGATGAGCCTCTTTCCTATTATCTTTATTCCTGTCTTGTTATTAATTCTCTGTTCATCTCTCTCTCTTTCGTTTCTCTACAAACTCTACAGGGAGAGGAGTAAAGAGGGATTGTTAGAATAGAGAGGGTGAGAGAGGTTGAAATTGCAGAGAGAGGAGGAGCTGGCACTAATGAAAGCAATGAGAGAGATACAGCTAGTGGAAGCTGATGGAGAGACCACAAAGTGGTGAGAATGTAGCAATGAATGACTGACAGGGAGCCAGAGACAAAAGGACGAAAGGGAACACGAAAAAGGGAGTGTGTGTTAACAAGCCGAAATAGCTTTTAGGCAGGCAAACCTCTTCTGAGCTGGCTTTTGGTTGGGGGTCAGCTTACACACACATCCATGCTCTCTAAAGGAAAATGTGTGATAGATGTTCCAGGGCCTGCATTGTACACATGCCTGGCTGCATTTCCTGTGAAGCACATCAATATTTATCACATTTCCCATTTTCAGAGAAGAAACCATGATAACATTGTAGGATGGAAAAATAATAAAAGATAAATCACATTACCTTGCCTTGGGCAGACCCTCTGCTTCTGTTTCATTTATAATTCCTTTCCAGCACTTAGGCAAGGTCGAGTGATACCGTTGCATATTGAAAATGCAGTTATAAGGCCACAATGGCAGCTGTCTGACTAGCCATATTGCAGGGGTATTTATTGGTAATGGTAGTGATAAAATGGTGTGAATCATTTGTTCAAGTAGACTACATTAATTGTTACATAACAAAATTACAGTTATTTTCCTATTGGTATCTGACTCATGCGTATTGTAATTGTCGATCAGTTCCTCCAGCCAAGATAAAAATCCTGAAGGCAATATCAGCCAATATGGATTTAACAGTTTTAATATAAATGCTTCCGACATGGAACTCACTTCATTTAGTGTTTTAGAGTTTTTATGAGTCTTTTTAGAGTTTATGAAAGATTTAATCATGCAAATATTTCAGGATGCATTGTTATCAAAATCAATACTGATCCACATTATTTTGAAGCAGAGATATTCAACTAATTGACTGGGATATTTAGTAATTATTAGAGTCTCACTATCTCTCTCTGAAACACACACACACACACAAGTGTCGTGTGCCTTAGTGTTGCCAGCAGGAGTCATTTGTACCCTGCTGGGTTTTAGTAAAAGCTTGCCATGCGTTGTGTGACTCAGTGCCCATGACGCTCCTCCACCCACAGCCAAGGAATGCTGAAACTGCCCATGGAAGCCCTCGCCAAATGAGAAGTTAACGACTAATTTTTCCTCAACTTCCAAGGCAATATTTCTCAATGCCCTTATAGGGAATAATGGTTATTACCGTTGTGGTTTCATAATTTACCATGATGCATGAAATGAAGTTGGCAAATTTGTCATAGCAATTCACAGTTAATGGTGTCCATCGTGGTGGACCAGCATTGTAAAATAGGAGCCTTGTGGATGTGAGCATCTCATCCGAATGTGCTCAGTGATTGGACACAATTTAATAGTTGGCTGATTTGAAAAGCTATTGAGATCTATTTTGATCAATGACACATTAATCATCTCACGTCTTACTGATAGACAATGAAAGCACATTATAACTGATGGTTTGTGCCAAAACATAAAACTCACCAAGCTCTCACCATGATGAGTTAAAACTGAATTAAATTAATGAGTTTTGATACAAATGAAAACTCAGAGGTATTAGCCAAATTTTACATTATATATTTAGTATTATTTTATAAAGCCTATATTTTTAATTATGATCTGCTGAATAACACAAAATGCAGATTTTCCATCTGTAAGAAACTCTTTAATTGTGCATGTAAATATACCCCAAATTCATGACTCAAAAAAATGATTGATTATTATAGATTATGTATGGTTTATGAATTAGAGTGCATAATGTACTATATCTGCAGATACAGTTTGTGTTATATTAGCTAATAGGGAACAAATCAAGTATATATAAGGTTTAAAGTCTAATAAAATGGTATCATGTGAGCTATTGCTGGTATAGATGGTTACCCTGATTACCATGGTTTGGCATTTCTCACCTTGCTCAGAACAAAGGCCTAATGAGTTGGGTCATGCTATTCTCTAGCATTCTCCATGGTCATTAAGTGGCTACACAACTGGTGGGTTATTTATGTGGCGCACCGTGCCTTAATGCATCTGTGCATCCAAACAGCACAATGGCTTAACCTTTCAACAAAAGTCAGCGTGTTTAACAAACCATGGACATTGTGAAGAGGCTCTTCTCATAGTTGTTAGGATTGGAGCAGCTGTACCAAGTGTCAAAATTAAGGTGGTATAATTTACACATAACAATGCATCATTTTAGGTATGTTGAAGACTTATGTGACATATGTGCTCGAAAGATTATTTGATTAATTGAATAATTGATTTTCATATTCAGTTATTCATTTAATGAATGTATTAAATAAAAATATACCAAATTTTGTTGGTTACATTTTCTCTTTTTAAACAAAATTCTTTAAGTTATTCCTCGTTGGTCACCCAATATAAGCAATCTTGTGATACTTGTGTTGAGCATTTATAATTAATTATTGATGGAACACATATCAATAGATTTACTGATATGAAAATAACCTGCTCCCTTAATTTTGTGCCACATTTCTATCCTTAGGTCAGGGTGTGTTTAACAGTCCATGCCCTCTCTTTTACATAAACACTATGCTCAACACTCTGCAGTCACATGCATTCACATCAGGGATTTGTCAAATGCAGCCACCGTCTCCAGCAGTCAGTGGTTAAGGACATTTCTCAGCTGTATTTGTTGAAAGAGTAGAGAGCAATATTTGCTCACTTCCCTTGCCTAGTTTTTCCTGCCGGCCCAGGGAATCTAAATGGTATAATTTGGAATCGCATAAATAATTCAGTAATGGCTTTTATCTTTGGTATTTAGATGCATTACAAGACCACCATAATAGATATTTACTAAACTTCAGTACCGTGACATAACATTCAACCCTCTTAGGCCTTTGGTTCATTCTGTTGTGCTACAAAATCATATGAAAATGCTTCCGCTTATACCCAGGTTTCCTTTTGAGGTAAATCACAAATGTTTCTCAGTCTAAATGCTAATGGTATACTTCAAATAATAGTTCTGTTTGGTACAAAAATGGTACTGTTAAATGTACCCAAATCCTCATGATGCACTAGGGCAAAAGGTTATGCTTTTTTCTTTTAATTTACACATACATTTGTTCAATCATTCAATCATTCCAGGGGACTCAAAAGGGTAGTTCCATGGTTTGTTTAGACTCAATTTCATTCAAGGGGACTTGGGAAAGATAATGCTAATGTATCACGTTATTTTCAGAAATACCATGGTTGAACCAATGTAAGAGATAGAATTACAAGTTGATATATTTGTTACTAATTGGATATTATGAGCCCCTTTCACACATGCAGTTTTTCCCTGAAATGTTCAGGGACGCTTCCTGCAAGGGGTCATGTGTGAATGGGAGCAGGGATCGATATTCAGGTAAATCTGTTCCTCCAATTTCCCACCTCAAGACCATGTATCATTCCAGGGAAAATGCCTCTGGGGCTGTGGTGTGAATGAAAGCAGTAACATTGCAGGGAAGCGCACAGTAATTCCCATCTATTGCCCATCTATTGCCCTATCTATTCCTGCATTGTAATTGGCATGTGTGAAAAGGTGAAAAACGGCAATGTTCCTGAATGTAGCTGCATGTGTGAATACAGAAAATCACTAGCAGTGCCTGAAAGGATATCCCTGTGATTTACAGGGA
>OMOW01107970.1:0-11338 GCA_900312555.1 Lamprogrammus exutus
ACAGTGAGAGAGAGAGAGAGAGAGAGAGAGAGAGAGAGGGAGAGGGAGAGGGAGAGACAGAGAGAGAGCTAGATCTATTTCTCCATGAGTGTATTGGATAGTAAATTGACATCTCAGTGAAGCAGACAGCTTCTTTGCTATAAGATGCACTGTGACTCTCTCACTCTCTCTGTCTATACATGGCCCCAGAAAGAAAGACAGACAGAAAAAAAGACAGACAGAAAGGGGTTAATTTATCTTTCTGTACATAGAAACACTGAGGTCTAATGTGTTGAGCAAGGCTGTGCATTATTCATTTCCAGAGAACGTTTTTCAGTCATTTTAAAATAATTATTGTCGACAATAGTATTCAGTGTTTTGGATTTTTATTGAAAAGATTGTATTTAATTCTTTATTTTTAATAATGAAGTCAACACAGGGGTTCTTTTTTGTCATAACAACTCCTGAAAACTCTCCTCTCTGGGTGTAAATGGGAGAAATGAAAAATGAAATGAAATCAATGTTAAATGACAACTATCAAGAAAAAAATTACAAAACAGCAAAATAACGAATAAATGAATAAGAAACAAGGTCATGAAGCACTGAATCAGTCAAAAGTTCTGAAGAAATAAAAACAACACATAAATAGAGGAAGAAAATAAAGTAAGCCAAATTGAAGCTCAGGTGTTTGTGTTAAACTCCATTAGTGTTGATAGAAAATTGAACAAGCAGGGAAGAAAACAGGCAACCGAGAGCAGGAGAGGTGTCACAGGAAGTCAATTAAAAGTTTCGGAAGCAATAACAATGGCCCAAGGAGTTCAGAAAGACAACATGGACGGAAAGAGACAGAGGCAAAGAGAAAGACAAAGGGACAGGCAGAGAGGGGAGGAGTGAGGGATTTGGAGAGAAAAAAAGAAACAAGGGGAGAGAGTAGATCCCGGACAAAGTGAAAGACTCATCGACATAGCGAAAGAGGTCAGCAGAAGAGTTAAGACTCGTGGTCTTCCAAGCGTGAAAACTCATTCCACCTCTGGACTCGCTGCCAGGAGAGGGGAACGAGGCAGCCTTCTTTCCCCAGACATGAGCTGCTTTTGTGGGGCATGTAGGAGCAGAGTGCCCCTCTCTGCTCAATGACCCACACCAGGGAGATGGAGGGAAAAAAGGACAGGAAGAGAGATGTTGTGAAGGTGGGATAGCTCCATTGGGACGGAGTTAAAATTACACGGTTACAAAGATAATAAATACTAACCATGTCTCTGTTATTTCACTCCAGATGGTTTTCAGCCAATGTCAAATTACAGGCCAAGCAGGCTGGATGCTAATTCTTTAGGAGGTCACACTGGAGCTACACAGTCTTAAAGTTTTTAGCACATATTATAGTACTGAGATAACAATGATACCATTTATTTCATAAAAACGTGACTAAAGCAAAAGGAAAACATAAAATAAAAACTTTAAATAAGCAAAAAGACATGAACAGCATCCAGAGTACCAAAGTGCTCAATGATTAAAAAAATGTGTGGGAAAAAAGCAGGGCAAAAGTTCAGAAGCAAACAATACATTTTGCTGGCTGTTCTGTTCACTTTGTCCTCTTACACTTACACTGCTGGACGAGGATACACATCGACTGCAATGTTAGCTGGATAGTTTTTGTCAAACTGAGCTTTTCAAATGCAGAAACCTTTCCAGGAACTCGGGAACCTTTTGAGGTATTCTGGCACTTTTACCTAATTTTGACCACAGGACTCACTGCTCTGATTTTAGTTCCTGGGTACCAAGAAGTCCTGGATCCCAAGGAGGACTTTCTGATGGTCCACAAACCATCATACAATGTACAGTTCAGGACATCCTCAGCCCTCAGTTTCAATTCTTAGACATCAGACAAAACAGCATCATTCGTCAGACAAAAAAGGCATAATGAAAAACACAATGAGACCACAGGAAAAACACCATCAGACCTCAGGTGTCAGATAAAACGGCCTCAGACAAAAGCATCCCCTAACAATCACAAAGATTGCACTTCCAATGACGAAGTATTCAGAATAAAAGTGCAGCCTCCCAAAAATTGGAAACAAATGCAACCATACTTGCAATATTTTGGCTTTCAAAAATTCTAACAAAAAACCCCAAAACAGGATTTGACACATCTTAACAATCTAAACATGTAAAATTTAGCACTTTTGCTTTGAAAGGTAGATCAGAAAGAGAAAAATCCTACATGAACAGCTTAACAGGAGAATAGAGAGGAGTGCAAACTGAGCACATAGTTTACAACCAAATACTCTGCACATGGTCTAATTATGTTCATACCACAAACAAACTGTAAAAATAACTAGATTTGAATAATTGTCTCATCACTGGTTTTCCTGAACAGTCAGATTTTGCAGAATTGTAGAAATGTAGAAAAAGATGACTTTTAATGAAAGAAGTCAAAAATATAACTAGAAAGGAGTAAGTCACTCTGGTTTTGGCTCAACGGTGCTAGCTCTCTGTCTTTTAGAGTTGATTTTAAAGTCATTTAATTACATATAAAGCTCTTAATGGATTAGGATCTGCCTTCATACCAGATATCTGTCACACACACACACACACAGACAGAGAGAGAGAGAGAGAGAGAGAGAGAGAGAGAGAACTATGCTTCAAATGTCTGGAACCTTCTCCCTGGGGTATATGGATATTTTTGTACGACTTTCTTTTTATATGACAGACCTTTTCATCTTGTTTGAATTACCACTGTATTTTATATTGGATATTTTAATTTCTTTCATGGATGTACTATTTATGTCATATCTCTGCTTCTTTGTATTTTATTTTCTATTTTAGCCATTGTTCCTTTGATCACCTTGAGATATATTTTGTGTGAACGGTGTCTTACAAGTAAAACATATTATTCATACAAACAACCACTGGCAAGTTCAGTATGGCCCTGAAAAAAGGCAAGAAAATAAGGGATTGAACCAGTGAGGAAACTCCCAGAGAGAAGTGGGAGCCTTCAGCTCCTTTCACAGTCAACTAAGTCAACTAAGTGAACTGCAATACCACATGTGTATTTAGCACACGGAGACCAGGCAAGAGATATTAATCAGAAATTAATAATGAGGTTATATGGAGAAATCACTGATGTGGTTGATTAATTAAATTCAAGAAATTTATGTCATTGTTATATTTGCATTAACAGACACTGAATGAAACCTCCCGACATTTTTGTCAAGTGTCTAATACAGTCACATCTACAAAGTGTTTTGCATGTGCATATGCATTCCGGTAGCTTTGTTTGGCAAATGTGACCGTGACTTAGAAAATCGGTTCACAAGACTCAAAGTGTTACCAGGCTTCATGGCCCTCGTCAAATTGGCATACGAAACGAGATAAATTTGGCTCCACTCTGATAATTTGTTGGCCGGTTTCTGTTTTAAGTGTTGAAAGCAGGTTAAACTTTTTCAAACAAATCAACATATAACAGATTCAATGGTAGCCATTTAGCAAAAAAAAATTATTTAAAGTATTTTAGTGTTAGCTTGCTAGCTAGAGTGTTGAGGTAATACATTATTATGTAACATTGTAGTGTAATCATGTTACCTTTTCCAGTAATGCATGATACAACACAAGTTGTGTCATATTGAAAAACAATCTCAAAATGCATAGAATTTGGAGCATCTGGCAAAGAAAATTCGGTTCAGTTAGTTGACTAGTTCAACAAATACTATTTAAATTTACATCATGTTAAGGAAAGAATATCAGTGTAGAACAGAAATTGCGTCCATGTTAGAATCATCTGTCAGCAGCAAACTGCAGGAAAATGTGCAGGACATACTATTGACTAAAAGACCTCATCCTGTAACAGGTAATTCTGAGGATGTTTTCTAATAATGGCTCAACCTACTGCACATCCTCAGATCAGTTTTCCAGCAGCTCCCACAGTGCAACAGTAACAAAGAGAAAAGAGGACGTGTATAATAGAGGAAATAGTGCACGTTTACAGCACAATCACGATCTTTACTGCAATAAAATGTCAATATTAGGCTAGACATTAATCCATGTCTATTGTTGTATATGAGTGACTCCCAAATACTAACACCCTAGCAACCCCTCAGAACAGTTAGGCAAACATCCAGGTTACCATAGCTATCATCTAGCAACCACCCAGGTTACCAGGGCAACCACCATGCTAGCAACCAGGCAGACCAGCACAACTACCACCTACCAACACCTTAACAATCACCTTGAGCACCATAGCAACCGCCTATCAAGCATCCTTAACACTGCAGCATCCACACACTGACAGCTCATTATCAAACTGTGTGGGAACCACCTTGCCACACACAGTGAGTCCTGTACAACCAGCAAGCATTAAATATTTCTTCACCAGATTATAAAATGTGTTGTAAAGAAGGGGGAAAAAAGTTAAATGGCATTATATATGACTTAAATGACATTATTTTCTTTCCAATAAATTTGTTCTTTAATACTTTAATACTCTGCATCTTGAAACAAAACAGATTGCTCCAAATGTAAAGAATACTTACACTTGATTATATCAATTTCTTGAAACTCATTAATTTGGAAACTGAAAATAAGTGCACTGTCCTTGCATTTGTGTACATGTGTTTCTTTTTTTCAGAAGTAATGTAACCAACGCAGTTATGGATAGGCATGAAATGCTGACGTTTAGTGTTTGGGGCCAGGAAGGAGTAAATCCCGATAGGGACAATAATACAAACCTCTCCCTCTGTATGACTCCTGTTCCTGACCTCTTTGGCTGTTAAATCAGTGTTTTCATGGCCACTGCATCTGACAATACACATTGAGTGTAAGGAAAAAGAAAAAAGAAAAAGAGATGGAGGGTGCAAGAAAGGAGTAAGAAAAAGTGTGACAGGTGAGGGTATTAAGGGAAAGTGAAAGGAGGGGTGGAAGAGAGGAAGAGAAAAGCATGAAATGAAAACACAATGGATGGAAAGGGGGGAAGGAAACATTGTGCAAGTTGTAGTGGTTCTACAATACAACAGGTCAGCCAAGACTGACAGTCTGTACTGTGAGACCATAATAACACAGTAATGCTCTTAGGCACAACCAGGCCTGGGAAGGGATTTCACTACATGTAATTAAAGTGGCCATTTGGCCCACTCTAGTACACTAGCGCAGCAGGTTCAGTTAGGCCAGGATTTTACTTGAATACGTGCGTGCATGATGGCTGTCGCATTAGCAGTGCAGCAACAGGTGATGGTATTTAATCCTTCACACTGACATTAAGGGTGCTTTCACACTGACCTTGTGTGGTGTGCACAGTTCTGAATACTCCATTCACTCCAAACAAGTGAGGCCTGGTTCATTTTGTTGCAGGTTAAAACACGTTTTTACCACGGTCCAGACCAAAGTGATACGGTAAGTGGTATTTTCATAAAACAAGTGCAAGGACTGAAGAATATGTCTTATTACCTAACTGATCGCCACTGAAATAAATAGAGAGCAATTAGCCTGCAGTGTCGCAACATCAGAACTTGTCTTTGTCCTCTTGTCCACATTGGTGCTGTATTACTGAACGTGTAACGTAGAAGCTCAGACATCTGCACAGACGTCCGTACATTTGCTGCATCATCATCTGCTGGTTGTAATGTCATAAGAGGAGCAATAACATCGCAACTTAGTGAATGAAAAACAAATTATAGTGCTTGTAGCCCAATTTTCAACCAATCAGCTAAAACCCACATGAAACAGTTTGGTGAGCGTTCAAGTAAAAAAGATCCAAAAGAACAAACAGTTGAACTGTCATGTGGACTAGTTATGAAAATAGCCTAGGTATCCAAGAGAGTATGTGCTCAACATTGATTGTGTAACAACTGTGTGCATAATCATATGCAGAGTTTAAATTGAGGATAAACCTGGCCATAGAAATTGAGTGTGATACAAATCAGTGTACAGTGTACTATAAGAAAAGAAAGACTCTCCAAAAGAGCAAAGCAGTCAGCCCTTCAAAAAAGAAGCTGGGGCAATAAGAACACCTCTGCACCACCCCTATACACATTAAGAAGAGGACATTTTTACTTGGTGCACAGGAATTCTGGATAATAAAGTCCTCAACATAATTGTCGTTCACCCCCATCAATAATCTGCAACACTTTCATCCAAATGAGTATCTGCTTTGCTTTTCTCTTTTAATGATTAATGGATGGTGTCAGGTTAAATTGCTGCCTGTTGAATATGGTATTTTTGGTTTAACCTGAACAATGTGCCTGTGGCTAATGAACCATGAGGCCAAAGTCAAAAATAGCAGAACATCGGGATTACTGCTACCAGCTTGTGTCTGTCTTGTCCCATTCTCACCATGCAGAGATGATTGGCACAGGACGGGAATGAATGAGGTAATGTCTTGTCACTACCAGTGGTCTATTCGTATGAACAAGATAAAGACAGCATGTATATATACATATAGTCTTCTTGATTATGGGAAATTTCTGAAAGGGATAAATATGATAAATTACATCACATTGAAAAAGTGAATTAAGTTAGTCAGGAATGGAATGTTTCTGACAAAGATAATTTCGTTGAGAAAGGTGAGGCAATGAGAAAGAAAGAACTTGATGATAGAGAGAAGGGGACAACAAAAAGAGATGGATGAAAAGAAGAACATATGGAAGAGGAAATAGAAAAGAGGGTATCAGTATATTTCCTTTCATACTTTCTGTTTTGTAAATACCTCTATTCTCCTTTTCCTTTCACTTTTGGCTAGATGGATTTTATACCATATTTTCCGTTCTCTCGCTTCGTCTATCTCTCTCTCTCCCTCTCCTTTCTCCTCCCCCTCACTCCTGCCATCCTCTTCATCTGACCTCTTCTCTTGCTTTCCTATCCTCTCTCCTCTCAGTCCTTTAGCATCGGAAGCTGCAGCCTATTCAGAGCCTCTCATCAGTTCTCTCTCTCTCTCCTTATTGTTGCACCAGTGCACTGACCCCTCATCCACCCCGCCCTTCGCTTTCTATCCCTCTTGCCCTCATTGCCTCATTCATTTTAGGCTGCCAAGTCAGCCCTCAGTGCCCTCTCTCTCTCTCTTTCTCTCCCTATCCAGTCTTTTCCTCTCTCATCTTAGCCAAGTCGTTAGTATGGAAGACTGCGGTCCTCTAAGCTGCTGTGTCTGCCTTTGCTTTTGCTCCTTTACTCCTTCATCTGTTCTGCCTAGTTTTTCTCCATTATTATTTGAACCATCAAGTCTTTATAAATATGGCCTGCTCTTGCAGTCTCACCATCACATCCCTTGTCAGAGTATGTATGGAACAAACACAATGATAATTTAGCTATTTTGTCCAGATAGTGGGGTGCAAAATTTAGTGTATGTTAAATTAGAAAATATCTTGAGTGGAAGGTTGACACTTTGTCCAGAGGGTGGTGCCAAAGGAAAGGATTCATCCTCTGAGGAGCATGAAGTAACACCCTCATGGGTTCACCAACATTCAAGACTCATCCTCTGAGGATCATAAATACTCACAGAAAAATTTTAAGAATGTGTCCCATAGCTTTTTGCATTGAAAAATGTTAATGTGCATAAACACATTGATCCAATTCTGCTCTCCCTAGCTGCAGCACGACTGGGCATACTGAGTAAAAATGGGCCCTTTGATTTTGTTTGTGTGTGGCTTCGAGTTTGCAGCTCCTATCATAGCATTATAATCCTATAGACAGGGGTGCACACAATTTTTTCAGTCACATATTTCTCTGTTCTGATCCTTCTTTGCAGAGTGAGTGAGGGTGCGCACACTCAACCAGTCAAACACACACACACACACTTGTGAGGCTGTCTGCTCTGGTTAACACACACGATGGATGAACGTGGTCCCACGAAATTTAGATTCCAACACATAAACAGATGCATGTGTGTGAGTGAGGACTGTTTGAGTGCAGCAAGTAGCAAAATACATCCTGCTTCTACCTGCAATATATATATCTACCTGCAATATATATATATATATATACAAGTATATACTGTATGTAGTATCTCTCCCTTAATATGCACAGGACAGGTGAACACACTCTGCTCCCATGAAATTGCAGTTATTTTCTATTATAATATATCTCTCTTCTCTGTCTTGACTGCCGCTCCTTGGTGCAAATGTGTGTTTATGGAGAACTGACTCATTTTAGCACATGCGTACAGGCATACCACTTACGTGCAACCCTGCCAACGGAGTTTTCACATTGTTGCTTTATATTCACCAGGGAACAGAATCCTTCAATGACTGCACCTAAGGCATTTTCATATCACAGTGGACTGTTTATGAAATAAATAACTTCAAGGAGTGAAGCAACTAAATTTAATCCAAGAAGTCAAGTCTTAAATGTTAAAAGCTCCTCAGTTTGTTCCCACAAAAAAGATTTAAGCATTTTGGTGAATTTATTTAAGAATTGTTTGAGGCAAAAACACCAGTTCAATGAGTGCTGATAAAGATGGGGACAAAAATTATCAGCTGAGGGTTGGAGCAAATCCATTCATGTAATATTCTGTCAGTCCTCCATCTGTGTGTTTTTATACACAGGACGTATGGAGTTGGCTTCAACATTTTGATTTACTTAAGTGACTCCACTCAGGCGACCAACTTCAGACGTGAGTTGTGTGTCTGTGGCCTTTTTCTATGAGTGTGTGTGCGCGTGTGTGTGTGTGTGTGTGGAGCTTAAATCCAGCCATCAGACTCTACCCTGAGCTTCATTACCCTGATCAATGATTGATTGATAGTTTCCTCTCTTCTCTTTGAAAAATACTTGATGTTTTTGTCATATAGTGCCCCTTAAGCCTCTTTTCCTCTTCCCTTCTCTATCTATTACTCATCGATTCATCCTAGTGTCAACAGCCATCCTTTATTTTTCTGTTTTCCAATTCCTTCCCACTGTCTTCCACATTGATTCTGGTGCTGGTGGTGAGGAGACATCCCCCTCTCTCTCTTTCTCCCCTCCTCCCTCCCTCCCTCCTTCCTTTCAGTAGCTCATTGATTAGTTCTGGTGTTGAGGAGAATTGCCTACTTAGTCCTAAAGTAAAAAGCACTAAGTGTTATTCGCGTTTTTCTCTCTGTCTCATTCTGACCTCCCTTTGCTTTCAGTAGTCTCTGTCGATAAGCCTTGGCGTCATCCCACCGTTTACAAAGAAACTTGTCTTTTTTCTGTTGCTTTTTCCGCTTGGAGATGATAGCCTCGGCGTCTTTGAGACATCTAAAGGCTGGACAGGGGAGAATTTTTGGCGTCTTTCCTCTCTCAGGGGACAAAAGACAAACTATTTGTATTGCGGAGTAGGAGTTGTATTACACCGTGTGTTCACTCATCTTAAAACAAATGCAAGAAAATATTACCACTGTTGGGTAAAAAACATATACATTAGGAGGTCAATGCTGACCTTTACTTCTGGTGTCGTCTCTTTGATTGCATACACTTTTACTGTGTTACAGAGCAAATCTTTACTATATACTTTTTCTTAAGAAAGACTAAAACTGAGTCTAAATGGTCTAAATTTTCCACACATGAAAAAAATGTATAATTAATAATAGTGATTTAGTAAAAGGTTTTATATGGGCTCAAAAATGGGTGGCAAACAATTTAATCATATATGTGGGGGGGGAGAAAATGCATGAAATTGCATAGAAAAATGTAAATCAGGTGTGGTGTGAATGTGTCCTAAAGTACATCACTGTGAGATCTACTGTTAAAAGTTACATTCATTTTTAAAAATGTTTAGAGTTTTTGTACAATAGAATTGCAAAAATGTCAATGATTTAATCCAGGTTTAAATTAAGTTAAAGTAGATCCAGCAACCCTCCAGTAGACTGTGCAATCTTGGGCAATCGTAGATGATAACAATTTAGCAATTTTGACAGAATCACAGAATGAGACATGTCATTCAATGACCAATTTAGTGTTCTAGTGACCAAAGACAATCTGCAACAAAATTTAGAACCAAAATCTGTATGTATCTGTATAAAAAGGTATTTGTATTTGTCAGTTTGTCAGTCGTGACGCTTCAGTATTGATCCATCATTATCAACAACAATTCAACTTGTTTGTTCTTAATTTATCCTGAAATTTTCTGTCAAAGTTAATTATGCTTGGTCCTTCAGATTGACACAGAAGTGCTGGCTGACAACAGGGAAAAAACAGGAGGAAGCCTTAGACTGAGGTTGCAGTGTGAAAAAATAATGGTGCAATCTCCCCTCCAACTCTGAACTTTAATTTGAGAGGGGGAAAGGCCCACTGCTACTGCTAACTAAAAAAAAAGGAGAGATCTGTGTGTGGATGTGTGTATGAGGGAGGTAAACATCCAGCTCCTCTGTTGTTAAATAACATTTGGCATCTCACCACACAGATACACACAGTAACTCTTTCATAGTGCGCTCTAAAACATATGCTTAATTTGAACGACTAATGCAAAGCGCCCGAAGGTGCTTTTCCGCCCTGTCCATCATCTGCACCACCACCATCCTGGTGCCGTCCTTGAGAGTTCAATCAGGCCAGGTACTCTACCCGATGGGCTATCGGTGCTGTGTGTCATCTCCTAAGACTCAGCCTCTGCATATCTCTGCCTGCTCTTTGAACAGGAATCAAATTTTGTTTGGGCCATTTCTAGATTTTCTTGCTGACCATCCCGTGACATCCTCCCCGATATTTCACCCCCTTCACCCCAGCCTTACCCATTACCCCTAACCCCAGCCTCATGTTGTACATGAAGTTTCGTTAACATTAGGTAATTGTTACCTGAGTTTTGTGGAGATTTGTTCACTCGAGGCGAGATCTCTGGCGCTTTGCATTGCGGCTCATGATGTCATTAACAACTGTGACATGGTTGCATTCATTGTCTCCCACTACTATAATTTGTTAATGCAAATTTAAAGAATTTTTCAAAAGTAAATTAAATGAAAAGCATCCTATGCAAATGCCAGACCCCTGAACAATGTTTTTGGCATGTTTGGAGGCCATTGGAGGAATAGTGCTCTCATTCATGATGTCATTACTAACTGTGACATCATTCATGATCTCATTACTAACTGTGACATCATTCATGATGTCATTATGGGGGGGTGCTTGGGTGGTTCCATTCATGATGTCATCAACAACTGTGACATACTACTATAATACTATAATTTGGTAATGCAAATAAAAAATAAAATAAACATGTAAATTACATGAAAAGCACCCTATACAAATGCCAGCCCCCTGAACAATGTTTCTGTCAGGTTAGGAGGCGATTGGAGGAATGGTGCTCATTATATTGACGGACGGACACACACACACACACACAAACACACACACACACTAAGGAAATGATGGACCCCTGACCTAATGTTTCTGGCAAGTCTGGAGATGATTGAAGAATTGGTGATATATGTAG